>CAJNDV010035540.1:110353-120633 GCA_905221635.1 Symbiodinium sp. CCMP2456
TGCATAGATAGGTAGGTAGGTAGGTAGGTAGGTAGGTAGGTAGATGGATAGATAACAGATACATAGATGGATGGATAGACGGGTATATAGATAGGGGCCATGTCTCTTTTTATGACGAAACTGCGATCATGCGCTGCTACTGAGTTATTCTAGTGAACCGCAACCTCTACGCACCATGCCTTCCACATCTGTGAGAGACGAACCCCGAACTGGCAGCACCAAGGTGCGTAGAGAGCCCGATCCGACTGAGTTAAGTAAGGAATTTTGCTCAACACATAGAAGGAACATGAAGGAGGTTTAGGGTTTAGGATTTAGGGTTCCTTATAAAATGACTCAACTCAAGGCTTGACTCGAGGGGTACTGGTCTACCTGGCACAGCACCCTTTGATGCCGTCTGAGTTCGCTAAGAGGCGACGGACATTGGCCTGTCTGAAAGAAAGAGCCCTAAAGAGTAAACCCCGAAACCCGCATGCCGTCGTCGTCACCGAGGAAAGAGGCCGTCGCATTGTTGGCGAGATCCAGAGGCAAGTGGCCTCAAGGGAACGACGGCCATGAAGTGCGCAAGAAAGATCTGTCTGCGTTAGACAACGATATGTTACTAAACCTACATGTACAATTATAGTTGTATGTAAACACACACACATATCTATATGTATACATGTATGTGTGTCTGGAAAAATGCAAAAACCAACATGTGTACATGTTGACATGCACGTATGTATGCGTGGCCGTATGTATCTCTGTATGCATGTATCCCTGTGTTCCATATACTAATGTATGTGCACGCGCACATGCGTCCATGCATGCATGCCTGGGCGGATGGATGGATGGATGCATACACATAGTAGCATTTGCTTCATCAGCCCTGAGTTCTGAAAACAGCACTTTGGAAGGGGACGTTGAAGATGCAGCAGGCGAGCAGGAAGCGAATGAGGAGCAGGTGCTTCCATGAAGACTTGAGCGAAATAGGTGAGGTTTGGGGTTCGAGCCAGCGTTCACAGTCGCAATGTGCAACTCCCATGTATTCGCTGGCTTGTTCATATGGTAGTTAAGTCTGCTTGCGAGCATTCGAGGGTGCCAGACTTGGCTTGGCCCTGTTGTCCCAAACCCGAAACCCTAAACGTCCGAGTGTGAGCGCCGAAACCCTACTTGGAGGATCATGGGACTTAGTAAGTAAGGTTATAAGTCCCCTAACTGGGGTTATAAGTACAGTTACCTTAGTTATAACCCTACTTACTAAGCCCCATGATCCTGTACGTAGAGGCATAAACTGACACCAGGAGCCTGCAGAGCGTTATGGCTGTGGACCTGACGAAGTCCCTCTTCCGCGCCCGAGCCTGCAAGCTGCCTCAGCTGCAAGCTGGGATCTAGATATCTTGTTGTTATTCATTAGGATCTGGATATTTTACCGTCATTCATTAGGATCTAGATATTTTATTGTTATTCATTATCATTATTACTAGTGTAATGATTTTTAGCATACATACTCCTAGGGTTTGGGGGGGATCGCACCTTGGAACCGGTGGTTTGCGCCTGGAAATGTAGCAAAAGATGCCAGTTGTTTGTGGAGCCGCCAGGGCTTATACTGTAGGGTTTAGGGGTGTTACAGTTTCAGTTTGAGAGTCTCAGAGTTCTGGGCTGAGAAGCTGCTGTACACCCAGAGGATGGGCTTCAGGGCAGCTGTCCTGGCATGACGCTGCCAGTTGCAACATGAGATGTCTCTTGAAAAACTGAAAGGACAGTCAACTGGGCGGGGTTTTGGTGCTGAGGCTTTGCGGCGTGGACTCGTAGAAGAGTTCCGCAAGACGGGAAGTCCCACGGGAGGCAGGCTTTTTTGGACTTGGGCGAAAGAGCAGCAATCACACCATGCCGAAGCGGGTATCCGAGACCCCGCCCTCTCCCAGACCTCTCCGGAGCCCGAGCCCCACAACCTCTACCCATAGGCCCCGTAGTGGTTCCTTTTTAGGATTACATTATAGGATTCTAGATATGAACCCCGAAAGGAACTACCATGGGGCTATATATGGGTAGACCACAAGCCCGAGCTTTTGTCAGGCCTTTGGCCGAGTGCTAGAGGCCACCACGGCTCAGCACTGCTCCAAGTTGGCAAGGATGACTGCAGGACGATTGCCACTCAGTTCCTTCTGGGGATTATCTATAACATTACAATATTCCATGTGTGTATACCTTTATGCGCATGCATACATGTATATGTATATATGTAAGGCATATTTCGTAGCTTGTGGTGTAGGCCCAGTCGTCACGATGAATGGCAATTGGCTCGGCAGGACGATTCGGCCGCCGCACCCGGGGCCACCGAATCACACCTACTCCACCAGCCCGATCTGCAAAACGCACGGCAGTCGAACGGCTTTTGCCGCATTCGAGATCGGAGCTCTGCCAGAGGTGCCCTCCTCTGGTGGCCACACCCTCAACCAGATGTGGTGGAAAGGCGTCCCCCCTGAGTCGAAGCTTCCGGTCAGCTTGGAAGCGGGCTGGTTGACTACCGACCTGACCGGCATTTCTGATGCGAGGAGCAGCCAGAGCATCGGAACCCGGCTTTTCGTTTATTCCACGCCCAACGCATACTTACCACGAGATGACTGCCAGGGTGGCAACGGCTTCGACCATTGGGGTGGCTTCGTCCAATACCCCGGAGGACCTGCCCTGGGCGTATATACCGTCAACAAGCTTCGATCGGTGTTCCTGTACAAGATCGTCGGTTCGACTGAGGGGATGCCAGAGCGCCTGGAGTTCTACCTCGCAAAGCTTGGCAAGGATTATGGGAAGCCTAGATCTGTAGCCAGCACAAGGCACCTGGTGGGTTATTGGCCCAAGAGCCATTTCTGTCACGGCTTCCCGAAGCACGAAGACCTTCTGCTGTACACAGGGCTTGAGGTGGGGGCGGGCATTGATTTTCTGGAAGCTTGGCGGCTTTCGTCAACCCACCATCACAAGACAGCCCTCAAGTATTAAAGCTGGGAGAAGGACTTCCCGAATCCCGGGGTTTGCGACCCCTCACTGTCTAGATGCGCTCTACCGTAAGAGATTCTTGTCCTGCTCCTCACCACATCTTCGCCCGATAGGGATCATGCTCCCGATCTTCGATCTGTCTACATAAAATGTTTTTGTTCCACGATCTCGACATTCCTGTCTGCGCACGCAGCCCTGAGCAGGTCTTCGTACCATCCCAGTGCCCTGGAATGCCTCGCACGGCTTCCGGCCGGATCTTGGGATGGGGAACTGAGTGGAACGCGGGCGATCCAGACTTCTACCCGATGCTCAAGGTTCGTGTCACGGAAAAAAGTACCGAAGCAACTCTAACAAAAGTTCGAAGCAACTCTAGTGCCTGGCTTTGTGTCCTGGTTTGGGATTGCATTGCATGGGCCTAGATCGCGCAGGATGACGGAAGCGCGGCGGTCTTCCTGGCAACTGCGAAGCAGGACAGGTAGCAAAGGCCTCAAACTGCAGGCCCTCAACCCTTGTATCTCACATGCCGGAACCTTAATCTACCGCAATGAACCGAGTTTTTGCAGGCTCTTAATACGAGCCCTAGCAAAAAGGTACGTAGGTTTTGCTAGGTTAAAGAAATTCCATGTGACCTCAGCCGGACCCTTGGAGGAGTGGCAAGCATCAGTGGGCTACAACCAGGAGTGGAAGGCGCCTTTCGTGGATTTCTCCGGCACATATCGGCCGGTTTCCTGTGTGGTGCCCGGGACGCTTCCCTGCGAGGACATCACTTGTCCAGGGCCCTAGTGCAGTGTCGTTGGGTAGATCTGTGTGTTTTTAGCAAGATTGTAGCTTGTGCTAGCTATGTGTACACATCCTCAGTATGCTCACAAGCGTAGACTCGTCGAACATGTCAAGTAATATATAGGCTTAGATGATGTGAAGCAAGAGCCGAATGCCCTCAGAGCTACAGTTTCGGGGCGATGAACTTGAGCCGACACTTCGTACTTGGGCTTCGTTACTTGTACAGGAAGGTGTCTGGCGCAGCTCCAACGGATGCGCGGGGCTTCGATGCTTATGGTATAGTAGGGCTTATGAACTTGCGACCGAGCCGCCACGGATGAGCGCGATGCAGCGATGCATCCGCTAGCAAGCTCGATCCAAGCGGACTCGCCCCCGAAGGGGGATGAGACCAATGGGATCCTGTTTACTACTTACTGCCCTTTGCGTCGACTTACAAGGGTGCCTTTTGAGGATTTGCGCGGCATTGACCGGCACTGTGGGGTGGAAGCTGCGCATGCCCCCGGCGCACAGTGCATAAATCCTGTCACTTCAGATCGGCTTAACAGGACTTAGTCTGATGAATGCAACCCTAGGTGAGATGCATCTTGCCATGGTGCACCTCATGGCATTGGCCATTGTTGGCTTTCCATGTGTGGCCGCATTCCGTGGCCAGAGTCATGCCCAGGCGTCCCTGACCGTGAACCAAAGCACTCCGAATCTGGGTCTTGGCATTGCTGCCGTTAGCAAGTATGCCGGTGGTAATTGTCAGTTCATGCCTGCCTTTGATGTTGCAGCCTTCTTGGTGGAAGAGGCACCAGCCGCAGCGAAAGGCGTGGGAATGCTTGCCAAGCCTGCCGTGACCGCCGTGCAGGTGGCTGCCAAGGTCGCAGGAGAAGTAGTTCCCGGAGCAGGAGCTGCTGCGAACGTCGTGTCCAAGGGTGTTAAGGCTGCAGGCGTAGCTGGTGCAGTCGCCAAGGGAACAAAGACTTTGACTCTTGCATCCAAGGCAGGCTTGATTGGCAAGGTCGTTGGTGGTGCCTTGTCCTTGAGCAATCCTCTTGGCATGGTCTGGACGGCTTATTCTGTCGGAACAACCGCATATCAGCTCTATGAGCTTCAAAAGATCATGCGAGACCCACATCAGCTTTGTGAAGTTCTCTCCGACTGGGTCCCCCCTTACGACCATGCCGCATGCCTCAAGGGCCTCCGCAAGAGCCTTCCGGGACTCCAACTCCCACCCAACATCCCTGGCCTCGACTCGGCTCTTCAACCTCCCCCGGCCCAACTCGCGGTGGCCAAGATGGACAAGAAGGCGAACAGCATCCGTTCTCCCGCGTCTCATAGAGGACCCTAAACCCTAAACCCTAAGATCTATAGAGTCCCTATAGTGCCTTCGACGTTCCCGACTTTCCTCGGAGCAGGTGGCCCTGGCCGCGGCTGCTGTTCTTATGGCCTCTACAGGCACGACTGCGGGTTTTGAGCCATGTTCGTAGTTTTCTTGGATGTGAAAAAAGGGGGCTTTAAAAAATAATCGAGACTATTTTGGGGGTTCCTTATTCCAACAATAGTAGAATATACCCTAAACCCCTATTCTAATTATTATGCTCCCTGCATGAGTCTTCTTGGATGTCTGTGTCTCTTACCGAGGTGCCCTGGCCCTCTGGCACCACAGCCTCCACTCCGTGGCCTATGATCGTGCCATTTGCCCGAGAAACCTTTGGTTGGAGGACCCTGGTATAGGAGCCTATTCAAATGCGACTCCACTTTCTAGGCTTCCTACTATGATTCCCTTTCTAACACTAGAATCCTCCAGAGCCATCAAAGGAATCTTACAAGGAGGCTCAAAATCCTAGGATTCCTGAACAGGAAACACCTAAAATTCCTAGGAATCCTCAAAGGAAGCCCAAAAATCCTCCTCTAACTATTCAGGACCCTACTCTCGTGGACTGGTACACTGATGACACAAGCAGCTCCTCGGGATCTTCAGCGTCCACGGAGGAGGACAGTTAGGGTTTAGGGTTTAGGGAGCGGGTTTTGGGTTTTGGAATCAAGGTTTGCGGTTCGGATTCAAGGCTTAGGGCCGAGGGGGAGACGTTTGCAGAGTTTCAGGGGATCGGCAAAATTTTGGTGTTCAAATGAATCAGTGAGAAGCGATGGACTATTGCAATCCCGAAGCCTTTGCAGGCCTCGCCCGAAGTGCTAAAAATTAGGGAATCCTCCCGAGGAGGAAGAGGACATGCTGGGATTCTCAAGTGCACCGATGCCGAGATGCAATGGTCTCAGGCCTGCGTTGGTTCGCGGGTTAGGGGAGGCCGGAAAGCTAAACCCTAACCCCAAGAGTGCTCGCCCTAGCTAGGCGAGAGGCGCAAAAACACGGGGGTAGAGAGCTTTAGAATTTGGGAACTTCCCAGAGACTCCAATACCCCTTAATTAAGGAATATACCTTAAATCATAGTAGGATCACTACCCCTTAATTAAGGAATATACCCTAAATCATAGTAGGATCACTAATGAGCTTTAAGGTATGTTCCTTAACTAAGGGGTATGGGAGTCTCTGGGTTCAATGCGTTTCAGGCCTTTGAGCTGATCGCTTTGTGTCTCCGTGATGCTCAGCTCTCACCTTCGAGTGGAGCAATGTGGGAATGTCAGAAAATTAGGGTACCCTAATATAGGTTTAGGGTTTAGGGTTTAGGGTTTAGGGTATACCTTAAATTATAGTAGGATCCCTAATAAGATTTTAAAGGGTACCTTATTTTGGGGTCCTTATAATAGGGATCCTATTATTTAGGGTACTATATTAGGGTCCATTATTTTCGGAAACCCCCATGTGCTATTCGTTGTAGTGGATCCTGCAAATTCCAAGGAAGCCCAGTAAGGGGGATGTGCGATATTTGAGACACTTCTGCATGCCAAAAAGAGTGCAAGGGGGAAAAGACTATGGTAGCTGCCAGGTGGGTCTCCGTGCCAACGCAATGCTCAGCATCGGACCTCTCGTGCCAGCAACGAAGTTGCCAGCAAGCATGTTGCGACGACAAGAAGTGTTCTCTCTACCAGTTTGACACCAATTCGGTCGGAAAGTGCTGGCTGGGTGAGTCCTCGCAGTTTACGGCCGAGAAGTGTGAGCAATGGGTAGGGAAAGTCAAGGATCAAGGGGGCTTTCAAGAGGATTCCAAGCTTTTCGTGCAAGTCATGGGACTCAAGAAGGTGCCAAACTCTGCTCTGGAAGCTGCAAAGCCGAAGAGCTGCGGCATGCGCCCCTTGAGTGCAGATGCCTGCGCCGCAGTGACTTGCGAGGATCTCTGCCAGGAGCAGACAGATTGCCGCTTCTATCAGTTGCGCGTCGGTCGCGGGGAATGCTGGCTGAGTACAGCCGAACTTCCGAACCAGGCCCCAGAGCTGAGTTGGCACGGCGGGCTGCTGGATGCATCGCAATCGCAGGCGGACTGCGAGGGCGGCTTCCTTTGCCCATCGGACCAGAAGTGTGTGGAGAGCTGCGCAGAGTGCACTGGCTTCACGCTGGGTGCCGAGAATGAGAAGCGTTGCCGGCGGACGGCCGAGGAAGGCATTTGCGACCCGAGCAGCTGGGAGAAGGACTTTGAGGGAACTGCTTTGGATGCAACTCAGTGCCAGGGCCTCAGCCGGGTGGTGGTGAAGATGTCCGAGGCGACCGGTTTCAATGGCCACGCTATTTGCCAGGAAGCCTGTTGCTCGGATCCTTCCTGTGTTCTTTACCAACTTCGTAGCAAAGCTGCGCAAGAAACGCACCGGAAGGCTGGGGATACCGTTCACTGCTGGTTGGGGTTGGTGGATTCATCTCAGAATCCGCTCTTCAAGTGTGGTGGCCGGGGATGGCGTGGTGATCGCAGATCATGGGAAGGGGGTTTCCTCTCCTCCCGTGGTTGTTCGCCGAGCCAAGGTGCCTCCTGCCTGCTTCTGGGCTCTGCTTAATGAACTTAAGTTACCATGACAAGGAACCCTATTGTTTACTGTAGATCCTCATAAATTAAGTAACATTGACGTAAATTAATTTCTTCGCAACAACCAGGCTTTCCGGGGAGTGTGTGCAAAGCTGCTCTTCTCAGTGCCCTGGAGCGGACATCTTCGACGAGAGTCACAACTCCTGCGTTGCATCGGCTGTGAAGGCCCCAGCCTTTTCAAAATTTAGAACTGGAAATTACCGGCAGAATGTCATGCTGGTCTGTAGGAGTGGCTTGTCAGACTTTTGGAGTATAGGGCCATCTAAGCCTTGGAAGGAAGCTATGCCCGTGCTTCCTGTGGTGGATGGTGGCGGGATCTCCACCTACTACATCTCCACGACAGATGAAGCATCGGCCGACACTCTCCTCATGGCAACTTGGTCTCAGCAAGCACCCTCCTGCAAACCGTGTTTGATGGTTTCCAACTTCAGGGGTCGAGTTCCGACGTGTGTGCATATGTGAGCGTGTGCGCGGGTGCGCAGGCGGGTGTGGGTGGGGGTGGGGGTGCGCGTGCCTCAATCAGTCTGCAGCTAGGTGACGCAGAACAAGCATCGCCTCATCGAGACGCCTTCCCAGGAGGCTTGCCAGACCCTCTCCTTCGGTGCCACGGAGTGCAGTGCCGTCACTGAGGACGGCGAGACGAAGTGCAGTTGCATCTATCCTGACATGCAATCCTGCACTACCTGGTTCGAGAGCCACTTCCATTTGAGGCCCGTGATCTCAGAAGTAGGCATGCTGCTGCTTGCGGGTGAGGGCTGCGACTGCTTCGACGAAGCTGAGAGCTCCGGTCAGCATTTCCGCTGTCACTTTGAAAACCTTCAGGAGGTCCCTTCGATAAAGGCCAGCAAAGAGGCCACGATGGCCCTGAAGATTCCCTGAAGGCGCTCTGAGCACACATTTCTCCTGTGGTTTTAACCCTTAGCGAGCCCCGCAGACCAGAGGCCCGACAAAATCTTGCTGGAGGAAAATTCGAGAGCCTGACAAAAGATAATATGAGCTGGTGTCAAATTTATCGAATATTTGTGTTAGAGCAGGTGGTCGACGAATATGGCAAATGCTCGTGTGACCTGTACAACGAAAGGGGACGGCCTAAAGACGACGCCCTCAATACAGCAAAGTTATCATTATAACCTTAGCTTCTTGTTGCGTTCAGGTTTTCGGGAGTTTGGGGTTTACAAAGGGTGTCGAGGTTTTCGGGATGAAAGAGACGATGTCCCCAATTCGGACAGAACGATCCCCGAACAAAGCCCAAAATGTAGCTCCGAGTGGTCCAGATGGGCAACTGGCCGTCCGTGAATCATCTCAATACTGTTGCCCGACCCAGAAGCCCGAAAATCCCAAAACCGAAGATTCCAAATATTTCTAAATTCGTCTATTATATCGAAACTTAAACCTCAGACCCGAACCGAATCTCCATATCTCAGAAAACCTCACAAATTAATTCTTGATGATTCGGGAACCCAGACTATCTGATACAAGAAAACAAATCTACAAGATCCAAAGATCTTGAAACCCAAAGACCACATCCTATAATATTACAAAACGCAAATTAATATTTCACAAACAAACAAATAATCATTTGATCTACTAATCTAAAATATTCGAAACTACGAATATTATAATTGAATATATAAAATAATAATACCCTGATCATGAGATTGAATTAACCCAATATTGATTTTCAACATTATCTCAATTAGATGATTTACGATAGATAAATTCATTTTTATGAAAATTTCTTGAATAATCTAGAATGATTTCAAGAAATGATTTTATAAAATTTCTTCCATACATAGAAATATAGCGAAATATGAAAATATTCTATCGATTTTTGATTTCTGATTCCTTAATAAAATTTTATGAATCTTAATCAAGGTTAGTTATTTTTCTTCTTTCCTTGAAGTCCTAAATTTCAAAAATTTGATAATGGAAACATTTCTTGTTCGATACTAAATTTCTGAAATATTGATTGTTTTAGTATATATTACTATCTTTTTTAAAATTTGGGAATTTTGATAATATTATATTATTAGATAGAAAATAAAAATTCTATATATCTCTCTATTTATCTCTATGTCTGATTGGAGGTCTGTATATTTATGTTTCATTATTAGTCTATGAATGAGAGATTTTTATTATATTTATTTATATATCTATCTGCGAATTTTTCTATATATCTTTCTGAGAATGTCTTTCTAAAATAAAAATCTATATTTTTGTACGCCTCTATATATTTATCTATATATTTATATATCTATCTGAAAATCGAATTTCTGAGAGTGTCGGAAGGATTATCTTGAAATCTTTCGCGTCGAGCAACGCCGTGTGACGCTGACCGCCGAGCGACGCCGAGCAACACCGAGCGCCGAGCGACGCCGAGCGATACCGAGCGCCGAGCGACGACGAGCGCCGAGCGACGACGAGCGCCGAGCGACGACGAGCGACGCCGAGCGACACCGAGCGCCGAGCGACGCCCAGCAACACCGAGCGAAGACGAGCGCCGAGCGACGCCGAGCGCCGAGCGACGCCGAGCGCTCGCTCGTCATCGCTCGTCTGCGCTCGGCTGCGCTC
>CAJNDV010035541.1:0-25681 GCA_905221635.1 Symbiodinium sp. CCMP2456
GTAGCAGTAGCAGCAGCAGCTGTAGCAGAGGTAATGGTAGTAGTAGTCGTCGTCGTCGTTGTAGTGGCAGTGGGAGTTCGTTGTTGTTGCCGTTGTTGATGGCATTCCGGTTGCAGTAGTGGTAGTCGCAGTGGTGGTGGTTGCATTAGTAGCCGCAGGGGGAGAAAGTGGAAAGCATTGCTATCACAGAACCAAAAAGGGATCAACTGGATGAGGGCACAGGGGGTAGACTAGCGAAAAAAGCCTGGTAGTGTCAAACCTTCATACCCGAAACCCGAAGCTCTGGATGCTAAGCTCCGAGTGTACCCACAGCCTGGCCTTCTGGTGTGCTCTTTGGTGGCTCTGGCAGTAATGCAGACAGGCTGCCGGGGGGGACGCGCAACTTGCATAAGCAGTGCTGCCATAGTTCTTCCCGGGGCTCAGGGTCTCAGGGATTCTGAGAGCCAGGGCTTCAGGGGTGCCATATGGGTGGTTGTCAAAATTATGGTCCCTTTATGGGTCCGTAATATAATACGGCACCTAATACTTAGGGTACCCGAAAAAGGACCCTAATTTTGACAACCACTTCTGTTGTTCTGAAGGGTGCATTGCTTCGGGTTCTCGGTGCGTGGCGGACTACATCACCGCATGGCAATGCAAGGAGCTAGCTCACTGCTGCTGTTGCGGTCGGGCCTCCTACAGCCTTTCGGCACAAACCTCGTCGCATCTTTATTGAAGCATTGAAGCATTCACAGCCTGGCACCTCTCTACCCGGTTCATGGCTCGCAGAAATTGTGGGCGCCGACACCACCGGGGCATGGGCTTCTCCAAGCAAGTAATGTAAGGCCTTAACAATTAGAATGGGGCTTTGGGGCCCTTGATAGTATAGTTATAATAAGGAACCCCCAAAATAATATAGGTAATTAAGAGGCCCCTACATTTAAAGGAAACTTTGGGGTGGTTTGTGCCAGGGCATGCTATGGCGGCAGGGGGCTGGAAGGAAGGCTTCTGCTTTGCACCGGGGTCTGACCTACTGCCACGCTCCGGGTAAAGAGGGCTCTGTCGGAGTCTCTCCACTCTGTTCTTTGGGAGTGTCTCGAACAATTTCACGAGAGCCAGAAACTTCAGATCCCATAAACCGTGTACCAAATCCGAAACCTGAACCCCAAGCTAATGACCCTGCAACCCCTCTAACCCGCCCTGTCCCTAAAACCCTAAGCCCTCAACCCTAAACCCCAAACTGAACGGAAGAACTTTCAGGCTCACAGCGGGAAGGAAGTCAAAGGAGCATCGCTGCTGATGTAGCCTCCGGGCCTGAACAGAGCAGTCAGTCCCAAATCGTAATAAGGCATTGCATAAACTGTAATATATATATATATATATATAGAGCGCAACATAATGCAACATACCGTATAATATGTATATATATATATATATAAGCGGTATGCTTTTCACTAGGTGCATGTCGCATAGGCTGCATCCGACCTGGATACCGTGCCTTGAAAGTCGAAGTCGATATATACAATAGACAGGTAAACCTATACCACAATTTAAAGTATCATAAAAAGTGATATGCACAGTCTAATATCTAGTAGAGAATGTGGCATGGTATAGTGTAGTAGAGCAAACATCACATAGTATATGCTGTACACAGCATGCAGTATACTGTACATAGTATACAGTATAGTATATAGTATATAGTCTAGAATTTTTGGTATCTAATATATAGTGTAAAGTAGAAAGTACAAGATATGTAGTTTATAGAATACAGGACATAGCACCTAAAACCGGGTATTCCGCATCATGACACTTGATTCCACAAGCACCCGTTCGAAACACAAGTGATAACACGGCACATCAAAACCAGCCATTCCCCATGTAGACGCTGGATTTCGATCATTGCGGTTTAGCGGAATCCTATCTTGCACGCTGGATCGAGGCGACTAAACACAAGGCGATGCGACTTGAACCTTGGACCCGGTAGCACAGCTCAGCCTATCATCATATGGGGGTTTCCGAAAATAGGGGACCCCAATATAGTACCTTAAATAGTAGGATCCTTATTATAAGGACCCCAAAATACGGTTCCCCTTATGTTCGGAAACTCCCATATCTGTTTGGAGTTCGGGGTTTTCAGATGTGCAGCTCAGGGTTTGCGGTTTCAGGTGTCGGGCCTGGGGCTTGCACTTCTATCGCCGTTAGTGTAACGGTTTAGGGTTTAGGGTTTAGGGTTTAGGGTTTAGGGTTTAGGGTTAAACATGACTACTGCGACGACTGTGCTCTGGCGATGCAGGCATTCCTGGTCTGTACTTTGAGTACTTCTTCTCATCGGCTCGTCATTTTTCTACTCCCATCATGGCCGCTACTCACTACTCTCGGGGGCTCTGAGCCTTGAAACTTGGGGCAGAGCTGAGGGTTTATGGTTTGGGAGCTTTCGGGCTTAGGATTTAGGCTTTCGTGTTTGAGGTGCAACCGACAGAAACCCCAACCCCTCTGCGTTGCGTCCGAGGGCCCGCATCCCAAAGTATAGCCCGAGACGAAGATAAAGTTACGCGAATCCAGAGCCTAAGACCCTGGCAAACCAGCCAACACTGGTGAGAGCCCCGGTGGCGGGCGAAGCGGCCGGACCTCATCGGAAGGTCTTGTCTTGCTGACGGGTTCGTACACGGGGTTCAGGGTCAGCGTGGGTCCAGGGTTCCAGGGCAGATATTGGCCATGCGAGTGTCTGCAATTAGAACCCTGCCTTCCAAGGGGTGTCGGCGTCTGGCGGGGCGATCACCCTCGGGTCCAAGCTGGGCTGCGCCCTGGGAGAAGCGGAAGTTGCCACAGTGACTAGGAGAGCCAATAGCAGGGCCTAGCAATAAGGTATACACATGTATAACCATCACAATGGAACAGTATCGGTGGTTACTTTAGGCTTAGATCGACACGACCGGCGCCCTGGTGGTGCCCGGTCGTCGCATAGCATCTACTACGAGTATAAGCAAGTGGAGTATGGGTGAATGTAAGAACGTGATGAGGATAGGTAAACATTATGTAGGTTGACAGAGAAGACTGGAAGTACTCGGTGCAATTTGAAGTGTAGGTGTCAAGAACGGGATACGTCACTTAGAGGAAATGAGCAATCATAACTCTCAAGCTTATAGGGAAACAATCGATAAGCACTTCAGGCATGATTGATTGCTGTGATACTTGCTAAGCTACCCAAGGGCGAGAGAATCGGAAACCACTACAGCTCACAAATGGGAGTCGTCCCATGTCGTGGCTCATCATGCATGGATATGTCCAATTACAAGAATCGCCGACTTGGGGAAAGTAAGGTTGTTCACGAAGGCTGAATTGGGGCAATGGATCAAAAGACCGGGATAATGATGCATTTGGATAATGGTATTTCAAAAGTGGCAGGCAACAAACGGCAGGGTAGAAACTCAGGTAGTAATGATATGTGTAGTGGTTCAGGGTGGTGCTGAAACAGGTTGAGAGGCAACTGCCAGAAATGCGGAGAACTGTTCGAATTAGATACTAAACGAGAGGTGTTATGTAATGCAACTGTTCACTGAAAACAGCTATGTGTTGTGTTTGTTAAACAAAAAATGCAGTAATATATGTGTGTGTATAGATATACATAGGTATGTTGCAGACGTCGTTGTTTTTTTGACAAGTTGCTGTTTGGGAGTAAGGCTACTAATGCTACTCTACGAGATGCCAAACACAGGGATCACAACATTATAGTGGCAGACGTACACGAGCTCCAACAACACTACCGAAGAGACTTGAAGCACCTCGCACCCACTTTGAACATCAAGTGGATTCACTGCATGACTAACAACGAGTTACAGCAACAACGACTTAGAACAGCGTTGGTTTCGCCTGATACGTTTCGAAAAAGTACCACGTCGATACCCATTAAGTTCAATGATCTGTTGGACGGGCGAGGCACTACCAACAAAAGTGATAGTTAAACAACCCCAAGATTCTTCACAGCGATGTGGAAGCGAGTCTTGTAAAGCATTTGAAAACCTTGAGAACGTGGTGATCTACCGCACCGAAGGGCATCCTGCTTTTCTGAAATGTGTTGTAGAAGCCGGCTGAAGCAATTGCAACAAGTCCAACAAACCGATTTCGTATGGAAATACAGTTTCATAACAGTTCACATACAATTGTAAGATGCTTTGGACAGCAGTTAGATTGACACCAATGGAATCCTTCAGACCCGAAACGATGAAATGTTCGGGCCCTCAAAGTTTCTTAGTGGCAGGCCAGTTCATGTTGGTCGCGCGAACGGGCCACTGGACATCCTGGTCGCACAGGCTTCGGCAAAGAAAAGGTGGTAAGAACAGCACATTCGGTACCCGTACAGTCATCAAGGCACGAATAGAAGAAGGAAGCTGAAAGACTTCCCATGATCGAAGAGACACCCTGGTGAGAAGGGCCAGGAATTCTGAGGAGGGCACGCTCTCTTGCACCACTGCTTGGGCTACTTGGAGATGATGCTTCACAAGGCAGGCTCGCCGGATATCGGCCAAGACAATTGATCATTTCGGGATAGCGGATAGCGGTGCTGGGTTCAGAACAAAACCTGTTTGTGATGCTCGCAACCAAGATCGACTCTCTGCCAGACAGGCACCCAGAGTAGTGACTAGGAAAGTTGCACCCCAAAAAAACAGCCGCAAAAGACTCAACTGATGCGTGCCATGGATTCATCTGGCCTCGTCGCTGCTCACAGGTAAGCCGTCACTGTCGGCGCCTGATTCGCCTGGATAGACTGCCAAAAAGCTAACCCTCCGACAGAAACAACAAATACAGATAACATAAAGGTTTTAAAAAAGCAAGTGGTAATGATTGAGCAAAAGCCATTAATTTCCTTCGGGAAAGCATTCGCGACAGCAATCGCAGTGATTGTCGTCGTCGTCGGTAGCAGCAGCAGTACTGGTAATACTAGCAGTAGTAGCAGCAGCAGCAGCAGCAGGAGGAGTAGTAGTAGTAGCAGTAGCAGTGGTCGTAGTAGTAGTAGTAGTCGTCGTCGTCGTAGTAGTAGTAGTCGTCGTCGTCGTAGTAGCAGCAGCAGGAGTAGTAGTAGTAATGGTAGTAGCAGTAGTACTAGTCGTGGTAGTACTGGTGGTTGTAGTAGCAGCAGCAGCAGCAGCAGCAGTAGTGGTAGTAGTAGCAATAGTGGTAATAGTAGCAGTAGTAGTAGCAGCAGTCGTCGTAGAAGTAGAAGAAGTAGGAGTAGTTGTTGTTGTTGTTGTAGCAGTAGTCGAAGTGGTCACAGTAGTAGCAGTAGTAGTTGTCGTCGTCGTTGTCGTAGCACTAGACGACTCGAAGTACACTACCATCGTCGTCAGGATTGACGGCACAATGTGCATCGAAGTAGCGGTCGGGGGTCGTGGATGCCGTGGAAATGGACTGCCTCGTTGCCGCACTCTTTTCCAAGTTCAGGTCTAGGGCTTATTGTTGAATCATGTGAACGGGCAGGTTGCAGATGCTTTCAGGGTGCAAACAGCGCTTCAGCTGAGTAGCCGTGCAAGCGGATTCTTTCCATCCGGTCCTGCACCTAGCTTTGAACCTACAAATTTCGGAGGCCCAGTTTGTCGTATCTTCCGACGCTTGCAGGACGTGACTACTCCTGCACTCGGCGGGGTACGATTATATTCGGGACATGGCTCTTTCCCCCACCACCCGGCCCATGACCACCAACGAACAGCCCCAGGACGACGACGACCGCCACTGTGACCGAAGAGGAACAAAAAAAAACACCACGACGACAATCACGACCACCAATGCCACCTCCACATCTGCCAGTTTGCTGCATTGGTACCGAAAGTGCTGCTAGCATCGATGCTCTGTCTGTGGGGTCATGACCTGCTCGCCACCATCAGGATCCATTCTGCTCTTGGTCCTCCTTTTCATAACTGCTGACCTGCAGCCCTACAGTATGCCATCCGCGGCGTAAAAGCTGGCACAGCACCGCTCCGCACTTTTCAAATCTACCCTAGCCAGAGGGAATGCAGAGAGACCTAAACCAGAGGTTCAAGCAGCCTACAGCACAATAGACGAATGGTACTCACGGCTTACTGGGGTTTAGGGTTCAGGTGCCCCTGAATCTCTCGAACGGCCTGGTCGGCGAGAAACACAGCGGGATGCGGCTGCGCCTCTCCTTCAGGGCGCTGGAGAATCGACTCTTAGACACTTCATGGCGAAGGTCAAACCAGATCTGCTGTAGGTCTGCATCTGCTTAGCGCATGGAGGAAGGCATCCGCCTGAAAACCTCGATCTCGCACTCCGAAGTTAGAAATTGCAGCAACATAAGACTGAACAGCAGCCTGTGCCACAGCCCCCTCATCACCATCATCCATCATCCATCATCATCATCATCATCATCGTCATCAACCTACCTGCAAGACCCTGGCATGTGGGTGGTTGTCAAAATTATGGTCCCTTTTGGGGTACCCTAAATATTAGGTGCCGTATTATTATAAGGACCCAAAAAGGGACCCTAATTTTGACAACCACCCATGTGTCTGAATCAACTGGCCAGGGTTCCAGTTGCACGTAGTACATAATCCAGGAAGCGGATGTGGTGTCCTCAGTTTCGCAGAAGCCGGAAAATTGACGGCCCGGCGCCGAGACCGGTAAACGAGAAGATATTAGGATCTAGGATTCTCGCTCTGTTTTTGATTTCTTGTTTCGTCTGGCAGCCACGACCCTATCAGGAAGCCTGCTTGAAGCGAGCTGATTCGGCCCCCTCGCCCACCCTCGTTTACAGCAGCGAAAACTGCCAGATAAACGGACAAATCACTCAGGTTGGCCATGCAGTCGGCATGCCTCACCTCCCGAGGAAATCGCGGTCCATGATCGAGACATATTTAAAATAGTCTTCATGTACCGAACTTGGTGTCTGCAAGGACCTCCGTGGGCCAGGATGGAAAAGCACAAGGAACACGATTAGCACCTGTAATTTCGAGTTCCCTCCGGAAGAGGCGGTCGCTAGGACTCTTTGCGGACACGAGAAACATGCACAGAGTGCACGCTGATGAGGGAAAAATACCACGGCACCCCATTTGTACTTTTCGTCAATCGAAGTGTGCATCAGAGTAGGGGCATTCGACAATCTAGTCTGCCACATGTGAAAACCGTTGCCAGCACGCAGACAACGCTGCGCATGCACGAAATGCCCTGGACATGTCTTCTCAAGCAATGTCAAGAAGCCGTTGCAGCCGAACCTTACGGAAGACCCCCGGGAGGGAAATGGCCACAGCTTCCGCAACATTATGACACTCCGACCTCGCGCCCTCCTAACAACCGTCAAGAAATGCTGGCGAAGAACTCGGCACTTGGCGAAGGCGTTGCTGAGGTCAGCAAGATTGTCCACCTGCCATTCACGCGGGGTGTACTCATGGGCACTGAATCGGCACTGATATGTATAGGCCTAATTCACAGACAGCGTAGCCCCACATATGCCTACCCCTGAGCCTGCAAGCACCTTGCCGCTGATTATTCATACTCCATACCCTAGAATGTGCTCTTAAACCCAAAGCCCTATACGCTATACACTGAATGCCAAACCACAGCAGAAGAAAAGATGGTCCATCTCCCGACTGCTGGCGGACTGGATGTTGAAGTTTATGCTTAACAACCGTACGACAACGCGGTGCTGCAGGATAGGATGAATATCATCATGCTTCTCTCTGCTGTCATTACCACTGCCATCCGTCACCATTATTTCTGATAGCAGTAGTACTGGTACTGCTGTTGCTACTATGTTTACTGCTTACTACCTCTTGCTTCCGATTGTCTAGGCAATAGCTACCGTTTTAGCGCATACTACTCTTACTACGATTACTTTCGCCGTGACTATCACAGTTGCAATTGCTGTACCTTTGCACACAAAGAACAAATTACAAGTACCATATCCAAGCTGAATCACAATTACTGCTACTGTTCTCATAACCTTACTGTTACGAGTGCTATGACCATCACAATCACCATCGCTACTAGTCGTCGTCGTAGTAACTCAGTAGTTAGTGTCGTCGCAGAAGTACCACAGGCAGTAGTAGTGGTGCCAGCAGTAGCAGTCGTCGTCGTCGCACTCGTCGTCGGAGTAGCAGCAGCAGCAATACTCCGGCTGATGATATAAATCCTGCATTACCCATGATAAGGAATATACCACAATTCCCATAGTTTAGGGTCCTTGAGGTAATGCAGGAGTTATATCATCAACAGTGGTGGTGGTAGTGGCAGTGCTCGTGGTGGTGGTAGTCGCAGTGGCAGGGGCAGGAAATGGCGGAGACATCCGAAGATTTCCTAGCGTCAGCACTATCGCTGATGGCATAGCTATGATTCTACACTGACCATGTCTAACCTCTCAACCCCTAAACCCTAAACCCTAAACCCTAAACCCTAAACCCAACCTGAAGCCAGACTGGCGGCCTGGCTCAAAGCATTTCTGCCGAGGAGCCGAAAGCTCGGAGAGCAGGGGCACCAAGCAGGAGGCGCAGGCTTTGAAGAATCCTGGCAGAAGGGTGATGTGAGGGGTTTATATGGTTTTGAGTTCTTTTGGGAGACTTTACATGGAGTTACCAAGCATAGCAGAATGGAATATTGTCGACCATCATGCTGTGCTTATTATGGTAACTTAAACTAAGTTCCGCTTCGAGTTCGGTTTAGGCCATTGGGTTGAAAGGCTGGGAGTTGGTGGGGTGATAGCTGAGGTAGCTGCAGCACTCATGACGTGTGGCTGGTGGCCGGCTGGAGAATGGGAGCCTGGGTGCGTGCTAATTCGAGCATTTGAGAATAGGGTTTGGGGGTATACTATACTATAACTATTATAAGGAACCCCCAACACCCTATTCTAAGTATGAAGGCCACTACAATAGAATCATAGTGGGGGTTGCACGACCCTCAATCACGACTGCAAGGAAGTCTGACTGCGGGTCATTTCACTCTGACCTCACCAATAGACCCCGCACAGGAGCCATGATTTAAAGCAGGTCACAAAATTCAATCCTGCTATGTTTGCCCACTGAGCCTTTACAGCACAAAACTCGTGAACCCAGACTACTACAGACCCCACCAACATCCCCACAGCAGTCTTATAACCCCCCGAAACCAATACCCCACTTTCCTAAAGACTTTCTTAAACCCTCGACATCCCTGAAGCTACTTGCTTACACCCCAAGCCCAAGACCCTACGCCTATGTTCTTAAAACCCTCAACCTTACGTTCTTGAAAGCCCTGATCCCTTAACCCTAAACCCTAAAGCCTAAAGCCCTGATCCCTAAACCCTAAACCCTAAAGCCCTGATCCCTAAACCCTAAACCCTAAACCCTTTCTTTCTTCGAAGCCCTGATCCCTAAACCCTAAAACCCTAAGCTGCCTGGGTGTTCGGGATAGAGCTCTGCTGCGGCGCAAGTGGCCGCCACCAGCTCATGGGCCTGGCATGGCCGAGAAAACGGGGCTGTGAGGATTCAAAACGAGTTCCTTTAACAGGTTTAGGGTTGAGGGTTTGGGGTTTAGGGTTGAGGGTTTAGGATTTGGGGTTGAGGGTTTAGGGTTGAGGGTTTAGGGTTGAGGGGTTGAGGGTTGAGGGTTTAGGGTTGAGGACCCTAAGAAATGGTTTTGGCTGCCGCTTCGGTCATTATTCAAGCCCCCATGTCCTAAACTTTGGATGTTGAGCCGTGCAGGCCGGAGGCTTTACGCACCAAGGTGGATTCTGGATTTCAGGTGCGAGGGATTGGGGTTCAGGGTTTAGGATGTAGGATTCTCGCAGGCTTTCGTCTTGCCTGCAGCTTTGATAGCTCGGAGTGAGGGGCGTGGCTTTCAGAGTCTTCGGCTAGAGTCACAGGACCCAAGGATTTCGGAGTGGAAGGTCCCCTTAGGCCGACATCAGGCTTCGAGCTCGACGGAGACTTCTACCCAGACCACCGCAACGCAAACGCCCTGCGAGCGTCAGGCTGCACCGGGCTGTTGGGTCCCAGATCCCTTTTGGCTCGACCAGCCACTGCGCAGCCCACATACTGTGGGATCCAGAGCCTAAACTGGCCGACACCCAGAAACGCTGGGATCAGGGGGCTGTGAGGACTTGGGACTCACCTGCGAAGCCGAAGCTGAGGCCGCAGAACTGTCTGGTGCTTAGTAGGGAATGGGGGAATGGATCCCTATGATAGTCCCTTAAGGTCCCTTATAGTAGTCCCTATAACCCATTCCCCCATTCCCTACTAAGCACCAGACAGACAAAAGACTTAAAACTTCCTGAAACCGCAGCCCGCACACCCACCTTGTCATGCTCTCGTCTCTGGAAATAACACTCGAAAGACATGTCACTCAAACGTTGGGCACCCGAAAGAAACCGTGCGGAAGCATTCACTTGACTTCACCTTGCCTGAAACCCAAACGCCAAAACCCCGAAACTCCTACATAAACCCACACGAACACCACAAAAAGCCTCGAACCCTAATACCCTGAATCCTAAACCCAAAACCCTAAACCTAAACACAAAACCCTAAACCCTGAACTCTCATCCTAAACCCCAAACCCTAAACCCCAAACCCACCCCGAAGGCCCCAAAAAAAAATCCGATGACGGCCTCGAAGTTCCCAATCTGGTCCTTGCTGCGTGAGGTTTAGGATTTTGGGTTTAGGGTTCAGGGTATTAGGGTTTAGGGTTTAGGGTTTATGGTTTAGGGTTTTGGTTTTGGGTTTACGGTTTAGGGTTTTTGGTTTTGGGTTTAGGGTTTAGGGTCCAGGGTATTAGGGTTTGGGTTTAGTGCCACCAAGGATGGTTGGTGCTAATAACCAGAGAAAACGGATGGGAGCCATGTACTGGTAATATAGGTATGCGTGATGCTGCAAGTAGGGTGAGGCGTTAGGATATCGGATCTTCGATGATGGAGTCAGAACCCTTCCACCACGAAACCCACACCCCAGGTAAAGTCTTCAGTTCTGTTCTGTGCACTCTGTAACACATCGTATGGCACGTCGCTGTATCGCATGAAGATGAACCCTAGCCCATTCTCACCCTGCGTGTCCTAAGCTGCGAGATGCCCAGTTTTCTTGATCCTATCACCATCAACTCGCCACCGAGACGGTAGGCACTACCAAGGTCTACATCCTGGGCGTAGGGTCAGGGCATGAGTTTAGGGTTCAGGGTCTAAGGTTTAGGGTTTAGGGTTTAGGTCCAACGCAAGACCTGAAGCCCAAAATTGCCGCATGAAGCTGTCACTTTCACGGTTGGTCGCCTCATTCTGTGCACTGTAGCCTCCAACCACGAGCCCACAGAACCATCCAAAGCTTGGCCTCAAACATGCCCAATCGATTAGGGCCATTAGGGTATGGGCCAACTGCTGGAACCCTGCATGTCTACAGCAGCCATCAAGCCCAGCAGAAGTCTTCATCTCTACACCCTGAAACCCTAAAGCCTGAAAACACTAAACGCTTTACCCCGAAACCTCAGAACCCAGAGCCTCAACGCTCAAACCCTAAGCCCGAAGCCTTTTTGAACCGAAAGCCCTGAGTCACAAATCATAGACCCTGCGAGCCCTAAACCCTAAACCCTATTGTCACAAATCTTTTCTACCCTAAACCCCATTGTCACAAATCTTTTCTACTTCACTGGAAGGCTCCACGGCCACATCCAGGAGCCGCGGCACGAGGTCGGGGCACTCCCGACCTCGAAATTACGGCTTTCTGGCCAATGTGCTGCTGACAGTCCAAAAGCTTAGGCATTGGGGTTTCAGCTAAATTTTTCAAGCCAAACTCGGGGGGTTAGGGCATTTTGGTCTGCCGGGTCTGCTGATGTGGGCTTAGGGTAGGCCCCGGAAGCTTGAGGTTAACGGGTCAGTGCTGAGGGTTCTTGGTTCTGGCTCTCGGGTTTAGGCGTCAAGGCTTTGGGTTTGGGTTTTGGGCTGGCCCTAAACCCTAAACCCGATTTCGGGTTTGGGGCGCAGGGTTGAGGTCGGGTGGCGGAGCTTACCAAGATCATTGCTGTTGAGGGCTTGGTGGTTTCGGTCGAGACGGTGCGCGGGGCCTAGTGACTGTTAGGGTTGCGGGGCTTAGAATGACATCTCGTTGGGCCTTGCTTTTTTTGGTTTAGGGTTGCTGGTGTAGGAAGTATGATGCTGGGCTTAGGGATCTGGCTTAGGCGCATGATCGGAGATGATAACTGTGAGGCTTGCATGAGCTGATGATGACAGTTCTGAGACGGCGAGCTCTTGCAGCCGGAGGCTTTCGGGTGCAGTCCCCTTCTGAGATGCTCGACTTCAAGACGTTTAGGGTTTAGGGTTTAGGGTTTAGCGTTTAGGGTTTAGGGTTTAGGGTTTAGGGTTTAGGGTTTAGGGTTTAGGGTTTAGGGTTTAGGGCTAGGGCTTTGGGCTCAGCCGCGAGAGCTTCTCTTAGACTGCAGGGCTCGCGAGTCGGAGATCTGAATGCGCCAAGCTGCACCCAGCCACTTCGCATGCCTTGAGCGTGCTCAGGATGTGCTTGGCCTTCATGCTCTTGGCGAGCCTGCCGGTCAACTGCATCTTTTGATGTTGTCAGCTGTCTTGGGCAGTCTTAGGGAGTCTGATCCCAACATCTAAACCCCGTTCTATACATAGGGGACAATAACCAAAGCCAAGAAGAACTTGATAAGGCAGACCATCTACACGCGGCATGCCATGATATCCGGCTGTTACAGCCGCACCTTTTATCAGCTGGCAGAACTACGCTCCCGCAGGAGCCCGCACCCTAGCAGCGGCATAACAGCGCTCTTAATTATGTTTATTGTTCAGGCCTATGTGGCCGCCGAAAAGTACATGTGCCACCGGTGCGGTAGACCATTTGGCTGTGCGTGCAGGCATCTCTGACATACATACACGTATACATATACATATGCATGTACATCTACATGTCCACAGACATATGCATCTACATATAGGAACCGGTAGGTATAGATATGATATAGAGATCGGGGCAACTAAGGATATAGAGATAGATACAGGTACAGACCTAGATGCCATACAGGTGTAGGTAAAGGTACTACGTACATACATACATACATGCATGCATACATACATACATACATACATACACATACACATACACGTACACGTACACATACACATACACATACACATACACATATTCATACGCATAGGCATACGCATACGCATACGCATACGCATACACATACACATGCACATACACACACATACACACACATACACACATACGCACGTACACACATGCACACATGCATGCATGCATACATACATACATACATTCATACATTACACTACGTTACACAACATTACAATGGGCACAGCATGCTCCGGGTGCCTGTACATGTGGGCGTACATGCATGTGCATCTAAGGTAGTGTGCATCTGTGTACATATAGAAAGAAATGAATACGAAAGCAACTAATTAATGACGCAAAGCAAAACAAACATCAAACAAGCTCCATGAATCAAATAAGCGAAAAACGTAACACCTACTTAGGTAAGAATGAACAAGGTACTAAATGTATATATCTATATATATATATATGTGTTTATGTACTTATTGGTTTATCTATCTATTGTTTATGCATGTGCGTGTGCTAAATGCCTATCTGTGCCTGGGAGAAATTCCTCTCAACCCCTAAGCTACAAGTAAGTCGTATGACTGCTATGAAACCACGCTTAACCCCCAACTTCTGAACTTAACCGCCTCAGCGCAGGAGCTCCACAGCGACCGAAGAGCCCCGGGAGGGGGACGCCTCCTGCAACGAGGGAATCTTGTGGGCACAGGTTTAGGGCACCCAGTTCTCAAAGCTGCTACAATCGGGATGTGGCTTAAGAATTGGGGGGGGTGGGCTGTTTGGCTTCTCCGATTGGGACCTCTGTTGTCGGCGATGAAGACAAAGTACTTGGGTGTGGAGTCTTGGTGGACCGACATAGCTAGAGTTGCATAACATAGTCGAGCAACAGCAGAAGCTGAAGAGAGAAACTCTGCGTGGTTCAGGGCATTTAATGGTGTGGCACCCTTAACGGAAGCTTCCGAAGCCCCATGGGATACCGATATCTTTGGTTTTGGCTCGTTGGGGCTTAGAATGTGGGAGGGCGGGGGGGGGGCTGTGCGCCAAAACCCAGTGGCAATTGAAAGTTCCGAACAGAACAGCCCTTCAGCCCGCCTGTCGTAATGGACTGCATCAGGCTCGAGAACTCCTGGGGCTTAAACCGCCGCAGCACGTCGCCTGGTCACGGCAGAAGCTCCTGAAAAATCGCTTCGCCCTATGATAAGGTTGATGGACAAAATTCTGCATGACCCAAATATAGTATAGTACCATAAATCCCATAGTTTTGGTATATAAGGTCATGCAGGATATTGTCCATCAACCGTAAAGCCCTCTAACACGTTAGCATTGAGCGTTATCTGGAAGGGGCGTGTGCCGGCGCTTCAATTGCGAGTGAAGCAATCGAGCTCAGGAACCAATACCACTGATACTTTTACAAACGGTTTTACGGCTTGGAGTCAAGGGCTCAAAACCCTAAACCCTACACCCTAATTAACCCTAAACCCTAAACCCTAACCGCGGGATAAAGGAGCCGCGGCCGCTTCAGAAGCCTGCAACACCTGAACCACCTTCGCGTGGAAAGGCAGCCCGCATTGAAATCCCAAGACTGGACGCCCAAGACCCAGACCGGAATCTCTACAACCTAAACCCTAACAATCCCTACACCCGAAACCCTGAACCCTGACCCTAAAGGCCCTAAAACCCAAAAGCCAACCCCTAAAGCCAGAACCCTAGCTGCGTTAGGTTCAGGCCCGTCCCTGTCCCCGAACTGCATGTAAACTGTCACAACCAGGAAACCCTGTGGGCTTAGGGTTTAGGGTTTAGAGTTTAGGATGTAGGGTCTAGGGTTCAGGACTCGTCTTTTCCTGCTGGTGATGGTAATTGAGTACAGGCTTCTTAAACGGGCTCTGCAGAGGTTGAGCTACGGGTCTTATAAGGTTCTATGTTATGGGGCCGGGATTGCAGCTTGGAAGGTTGTATAGGGGAAGTTTATGCGCCTCAGGTCTTGCAAGGGTTTCATAAGCGGTCGGAACAATTAAGGGAATAAATACGATTCAATTGTTCCCTATAGGTTTCCTCAACGCAGTGACAGTTTAGTATCCCCCAAAGCCCTATTCTATTTAAGGCCTCTATATTGGGGCTTAGGTATCCGGGCTTGGCGGCTCTAGGTGGGGCGAGTTCTTGTCTACGGCATCTGGGGTTAGGATTTAGGTATCGGAGGCGGGAGGGAAATGGCGCTTCGGGCCATCAAGGTACCCTATTCTGACCATTTCAGGCCCTAAACCCTAAACCCTAAACCCTAAACCCTAAACCCTAAACCCTAAACCTCAGGCCTCTACAATAGCCGTACTAAACCCTAAGCCCTATAGTCCAAACCCTAAGCGGCCCTAAACCCTGAACCCCAAAACCCGAACCCTCAACCCTAATGCCTGAAGCCGAAGCCCTTAAGCCCCAACCCTAAACCCGGAACCCTAAACCGTAAACCCGAAACCCTAAACCCTAAACCCTAAACCCTAAACCCGAAACCCTAAACCCTAAACCCTAAACCCTAAACCTGCCTGCCAACGCTTCTCGGAGCGTATCAAGCAACCTCGGGCTGCGGAAGCCATGAGCCAACGCCCAGCCTTGGCTCGGTTCATGTCAGGGTTCCTGCCTTTTTTAAGGATCCCAAAAGGGGTTTCGAGGTCTTATAGGGTGTAGGGGCTTAGGGTTTGGGCTGAGGGTTTTCTGAAGTTTGGACTTTGAAGACTTTTTCAAATGCCGTGCTGTCTTGAGAGATTAGCAGTTTAGGGTCTGCGTGAGAGCTCAGGGTTTCGCGATGCCACGATATTCTCCTACACCCCTTTTCCCTAAAACCTTAACCTTAAACCCTAAACCCTGAACCCTAAACCCTAAAACCTTCAACCAAGACCCTAAACCCATCTAGCAATCTGAAACACGGGTTCTGGATGCAAGGCCTTCCAGGTTCAGGTCGGAGATTGCAAACTAAGGACGAAAGAAGGCCATCTAAACCTTGAGCGCCTGGGCCCTCCACCTAACTAAACGGTTTAGGGTTTAGGGTTTAGGGTTTAGGGTTAAGGGACCTATGCCCTCAACCCTAAATCCCTAGACTCTAAACTATTGCTGAAAACCCTAAACCCCTAAACCCTGAAGCCCTAGAACCCCTACCTCTTGACAGGCCGCAGGCTGCCTGCTGTTTCGTCGGACAGTACAAGAGCAAAAGCAAGGAGGTAATAGGAAGTATCAAGGACGATAGTCATTAATTACTCCGAGGGCCATGTTATCGTGTTGACTTGCCCGATTCTGTCTCCAAAGGCTGTGAAAACGCTCAGAGGACCACCTACTGCTTGTACTCATCAGACTATACCACCACCTCACTACCACTACCGCTACCACTGCTACTCCTCCTCCTCGTGCTGCTGCTAGCGTTACTGCGAGTACGACGACGCTCAATTTGGGACTTTCCGAAAATTTGGGTACCTTATTTTGGGGTCCTTATAATAAGGATCCCATTATTTAGGGTGCTATATTAGGGTCCCCTATTTCGGAAACCCTCATTTGTGGATCCTCTGGCCAGGGAGCTGATGTTGCAGACCTCCTGGGGCTGGAGACAGTCTGCCTGCAAATCGACGCGGGGCTTCCGATCTTAAGGCCTCAGGGCTCAAAGGGCTCATGGTCCGGAATGCCTGAAGGTTTAGATACGATGTTTGGGTTGAAGCGCCTTGGCCTTTGAGGATTGAAGTATGACCTTCCAAGGTCACGGAGACCGCCATCTTCACAGTTAGAAGTTTAGCCCAGGTACTGCTTGGGGCCCGACAAGAAGCGATCCCCCGTTGTGAGCTGGAATAGACCCTAAACCTCAAGGCGTAATGCGCAAGACATTAAACCTAGATCCAGCCTACAATCCCCAACGTCTCAAACCCCTAACCCGTCTCAACATCCAGGCAGCTGCACCGCTTGTGTTTCAAAGCAAACATGGTGTTAGGGTTTAGGGTTGAGGATGTAGAGCTTGGAAATCTTGGAACAATGAGGAGGAGGAGGAGAAGACACAACGGCTCGCCAAGCAGCACACAGGGAGGAGGAACGGAAATGCGAAAAGGCCAAAAGCAAGCATAGAATAAACTCGGGCCTCCCGCCGCAGCTCCAACGCAATGCTGTCCGCCAGGACCATGTCGTTGACGCCAAGTTCCGCGAAGGACCACAGCGCCAGAGTGAGGCAGTGGGGCTGCCAGAACAGGCGAGCTAATGTAGGGGCCTTAATAATTAGAGTAGGGTTTTGGGGTCCTTTATAGTAGCATGATAATAAGCAGCCCTAACAGTAATATTGGTATTTATTTAGGCTTCTATATTATGCCAGGGCCCAGATTTCAGGCTAAGGCTTCAGGAGAACTATGAGGGTCCACGGATGCAGTGTGACTTTGCACTCACGATCTACGGAAAGCCAACGTGGGCATTCCCTCCATGTTGGGGTGTATTGTGCACTAGTGTTCATAAGGAGCCAGAGGGGTTCAGACCCCTATATTCCGGGTTTAGGGTTTAGGGCACTTGTATTCAGTGTGACGGCTAAGGCGGATTTCGTCCAGTCCACGCCATCACATGTAGACTCCGACTCAAGCTGTGTGGTAGTACAATCTTATTCTGAAATCCTAAGATTTGGTATTAGTAATTATCCAGGCCCCCAGTCTTGAACCCAACGCTACGTCCCTAAACCCTAAACCCTAAACCCTAAACCTGTCATGCGCCTTGTACTCACCAAGGCGGCGACGGCGGAGGCGCTGAGCCAGAGCCTCGATGAGGACAGATCCGTGGCCTGGCCAAAGAATCCCCATAGTACAGGGGCCTTAGTGATTAGAATAGGGTTTGGGGGTGCTTTAAAGTATAACTGTAAGAAGGAACGCTAAGGAATATCAAAGGCAACTATTCAGGCCCCTATATTAGGGTTCTATACGGATTACGATTGCTATAAGTGCTGTCTTCATGACTGTTAGGGCATCGCCTCCGGGTGTAGGGTCTAGCGGCTTGTCTCAGGTGTACAGCGGGACGGAAGCTGCCGAAGTATTCTGACATGTGCATCTCAGGACAACTATGGGGAGCGAGACGGACAGATCCTATATGTTGTCCTGACAGACATGCACAAACGCTCACATTCCTACGTCCATACATACATTCGCACATATGCATGTATACCAGATGTATGTGTGTATATGCATGTATACCAGATGTATGTGTGTATATGCATGTATACCAGATGTATGTGTATATATATATATACATACCCTATATGTATGTGTATGTGTATGTATATATATATATACATATATATATATATATGTACATATTACACATATGTGTCTGTACGGACCCATGACCTACCCGCACATCTCTTTTCAACCTGGTTATATACCATAGGAATACCAAACCTATTTTTTCTGAGAACCGGGATATGAGCCTGGATTGCCTGTCCAAAATACCGCACAGGAATAGTCGCGCCAGCATGCAGCCCCCTTGCTGATGACGGCTCGGGCATTGCTACCGAAAACAAGAATATCCAAAACTCTCGGGCGTATGCCTAAGTGCATTTTCGCTCAGACGTCGGCATTGGCAAGGGATGCTATCCCCTCCGACAAAAACTACTCGTGTGCATATCTTGCGGCTACACATACAAGATGTCACACATGCAGATGTAAGTATATCTGTGTGTGTGTCCCTCATATACATATATATATATATATATACATGTATACATATATATATATATATATATGTATGCATGTACGTAAACATGTATACATATATATATATATATATATATATATATGCATACATGCATGCATGCATGCATGCATGCATGCATGCATACATACATACATACATACATACATACATGTCTATAGGTGTGTATACACACACGTGTACATATGCATGTATATTTGCACATCTGTATATGAATAGATATATATATATATATACACACACACATATTATAGAACTCGAACATATCATAATATATTTATGTGTGTATGTGTATATATGTAGGTATGTATAGATATACATGTAATACATCGACGCTCGAGATTTCAGTTGCTTCCCCCGGTCGGAAGCTCAATCCCAAACGTCCAAATCGTAAAGCCCTAACCCCTAAACCCCCACACCCTAACCCATAAACCCTAAACCCCCAAATCTTACGCCCCCAAACCCTAAAGCCTAAGCCCTTAACCGTAAGCCCTAAAGCCTAAACCCTAAACCCTAAACCCCCAAATCTTACACCCCTAGACCCTAAAGCCTAAACCCTAAACCCTAAACCCTAAAGCCTAAACCCTAAACCCCAAACCCCCAAATCTTACACCCCTAGACCCTAAAGCCTAAACCCTAAACCCTAAAGCCTAAACCCTAAACCCTAAAACCCCTAAAACCCTAAAGACCCCGGAGCTCCTGCCTCCTGCTTTGAGCTTCGCAAAAGCCCAGAGCATGTTGGTCACCTGGCTCGACTTCCGACCGCCGGGGTCTCTAATTAAGGGTTGCCTCAAGTGTTCAGGGTTTAAGGTACAGGATACTAGAGGGTTTTTGGGGTTCAGGGGTTCAGGGGTTTAGGGTTTTAGGGTTTAGGGTTTAGGGTTAAGGGTGTAGGAGCACGAGTTCTTGTCGAGCCGGCTCAGAACCAGTTCTTCTTGCAGTTTCTGAGCCAGGCGAAGATTGGATCGACTGCATTCGTATATTTAATATATATATATATATATATATGTTTTGCCTATAGCCTAAAGCCTTATTCCAATTACAGGTTGATGTGTATATATATATATATAAACCGATATCTATATAGAGATATCAACATAAATACATATATATATATATACATCTCTACTATACTATTGCTAGAATAGGGACTACACCAATTGTTCCGACCCCAGCATTGAACAGAGTGGAGGAGGCGAGACCCAAAAAAGCCCTGAAGAGACGGAGCCCGGTGCCTCGTAGAATTTGAAGGCTTCGAGCCCCGGAACGGCCAAGGCCGCCAGCACGCTCAGAAGCCTCGGAGTTGGAGGCTCTGAAGTTCTCTGATTTCGTGCTTTGGGAAGCAGTTCGGGGCCGGGATTTTGGCCGTGGGATGCAAGGCACCAGGATTCGAGCCTGCATGCTGCGATTGGGGAGGCAAGTCTGTCAAGTGTCGGTGGAAATGGATTCTATGCTGTAACTTCTCCGAAAGCCCTGCTTGCCTCGGACCGTCTGCCTCGCCTGTCTGTCTAGCTGGCTTCCTATCTGTCCGTGAGAGATAGGCAATGTTGCATGTATATGTTTGAACATGTGTGCGTGTGTTTGCGTGTGTATATATATATATATGTACATATACATATACATATAAATATGCATATACATATACAAATACATATACATATACAAATACATATACATATCTACATATATACATATATACATATATATATATATATATACACACACATGCAAAAATTCAGACACAGACAAACGTATACGTCTCGCTGTTTGTGTGCTTATGTGCGCGTGTGCGTATGTCCGTCAGCCTGCCTGCCAGCCTTCCTGCTTGCTTGCCCGTCTCTGGCTGTCCGAAGAAAGGAGAGGGAGGGAGAGGGATGCGTTGACACTTCGTTCATACACCTACGGACCGACATGCCTGGTTGCATTCTGCCTCGGTCTTGCTCTGCCTCTGCGATGCGACACGATCGTGCCAAGAAGCCGCTCGTTGCAGATGTCCAAGCACGCCAAAGACCTGGTCTCACCATGCGACACGAAGCATGAAGTCCGAGAATGCTTTAGAAAGGTAACACTGAAGGCATGAGCTCCTTAAAGGCTTTCGTTGCGGACCATTCTTTGAGGTATACTCACAGCAACCAGCCCTCGGCCAACAGCAGTCCCTATAGGGACCCCAAGGCTCCCACCAGGCAATGATGCTGGCCTTGGCGAGCTTGTGGTATCATGGGGCTTCTGAGCCTCTAGGATCTGTTGGGGTGTTCGGGGGCGGCAGCAGCTCCATCGGGAACTTGAAAAGGCATCTTCACACCAAAACCTGCGTCCGGTGTTGAATAAGAAGCACAGCCCGTCGCTTAGACCCGCGCTTCGAAAGAGAGATACGGATCCCTACTGACATCTCTGCAGGATGCTGACACCTCTATCCAACCTGGTGCCCACAACAACTCTGAGTTCTGTTCTACGGCACCACAGCCCTTAACTATGATAGCCGCATGCAAGCCCCAACTGCATAGGCGAGCCGCACACTGTGCCGGCAGCACCTCCTGGACTTCGCACATGCAGATCTTCGGGGAACTGGGAACGCTTCAGACCGTTTCATTCGTCTTATTGATGGACATATTTGTCCGTATGCATGTATGTATTTGTACATACATACATAAATTACATAAATATATACACATATACATAGTATATACAAATGTAGAATCATACGTCTACATACGGGCTTGAGAACTCAGATAGCGAACTGAGCAGTTGGATTGGGGTGCGACGGAGGTGCAGTATTCTGCAAGGGTCTAGAGTCTAAAGGTTTTACATTCGGAACCCTAAGGAATACTATCACTACTCATTCAGTCTGTCTTACTCGTAAGTTCCGCTTAAAACTCGCTTTGGAGGTCCTCAGACTCATCAGCGCGGCCGCAAGATTGCGCAAAGAGAGCGACCTGCTTTGGGGCAAAGGGTCTAATGTGTGGGCTTATCTGTCTGGTGCTTAGCAGGGAATGGGGGAATGGGTTACAGGGACTACTATAAGGGACCTTAAGGGACTATCATAGGGATCCATTCCCCCATTCCCTACTAAGCACCAGACAGTTATGCGCTTGTGGGGTTTCGAGTTGAACTTCTATTAAGTCGGGCTTTTGGGGATGTAGGAAGGGCTTGTCTTGGTGGTGAATGTAAGATGATACTATGACTCGGTTTTCCGACCCTATGTTACCTACCCCACATGCCAAACCCGCATGCCCTTGAACCCTAAACCCCAAACTTTAAAACCCTCCTAAAATCCTAAACCCTAAACCCTAAACCCCAAACCCCAAATCCTACACCCTAAAACCCCCCCCTAAAACCTAAACCCTAAACCCCAAAACCCCCAAACCCCGAACGCTGAAGCCCTGAAACCCAAAACCCCTAAACCCTAAACCCTAAAGCCTGAACCCTTGACTACACCCAAAAACCCCACACCCTAAACCCTAAAACCCCAAACTATAAAACCCTAGCCCTCAACCCCCTTTGACTAATAAGGAAACTCCGGCCTCGGCTTGCTGCTCCACGGCTTGCAGCAGGGCGGCATAGGCAGGGTGCTCTTGGACCTGGAGGGTTTGGGTTTGGGGTTTTGGGTTTCGGAGTTGAGGAGGGTTTTAAGGTTTAGGGTTTAGTAAGAGTTGGGTTTAGGTGTTTAGCAGGGTTTTAGGGTTTAGGGTCTAGCAAGGGTTTAGGGTTTAGGCCTTAGGATTTAGGGTTTTTTGGGCTCACAACAACGACAGTCAAGAAAGATAGCAACAGCGACATGGAGGCTGTTAGGGCTTGAATGAGGATTTCGGGCTTCGAGGTGTAAAGCCTCGGCACAGGAACGCACAGTACGCTTTGGGCTGCTTGGGATGCAGCTCTGGGACCTAGAACCCCGAAACCGCAAACCCTACTGTTGATGGACAAAATTCTGCATGACCCAAATATAGTAAAGTACCATAAATCCCATAGTTTAGGTATATAAGGTCATGCAGGATTTTGTCCATCAACCGTAACACCCTAAACGGTTTAGTGTTTAGGGCTTAGCGTCCTGCCCCAAAACCCCCGAAACTGGAGCCCGTAGACCCCAAACTCCAACCCAAAAACCCCTGAACCCGAAGCTCCCCAGTCCCAAAGCCAAAAACCAAAAAGGGTTTAGGGTTTTAGGGTCAAGGGTTTTAGGGTTTAGGGTTTAGGGTTTAGGGTTTAGGGTTTTAGGGTTTAGGGTTTAGGGTTTAGGAAGGCCTCCTTCAAGGCTTCCGGGCTGGCCGCCGCATCGGGGCCAGACTCACCCTTCACCTCATGGAGAGGTCTATAGGAGGCTACTAAAACAGAGTTCTATATGGGTGCTACTTCCGGGTCCTTTGGAGGTTTCAAGCTAGGAAGGCTCTGTGTGGCTTTCTATTTGCGAACAGAGGAAAGAAGCCGGGGGTGACAAAATTACCGAAAGATTGGCTGTTTGGAGGGGCTCTCCATGTTAGGGATACTTACTCTGGTGTCATGCAGCGATACGTCGCAAACGTTTAGGGTGTAGGTGTAGGTCCCGAGACGACCCTAGGCTTCAATGCAGCCCACCCACGCTGCACCCATCTAATTTCTAATGTAGGGGCCTTAATACTTAGAGTAGGGTTTCGGGGGTTCCTGATTAGAATCATGGTATAATATACCCCAAACCCTATTCTAATTATTAAGGCCCCTGTACTACCAGCCTCTGACTGGATGCCCTTTGCAAAGCCTTGCCGGAAGCTTTGCAATGAAGCATACGGCGAATGCAAGCAAGGCATGCAACTCATCGCGGCCCCCCTCCATCCTAAAAACCCGCAGCCGCACTGCTTAGTGTAGGGGCCTTAATAGTTAGAATAGGGTTTTGGGGCCCATTATACTATAACTGGAATAAGGAACCCCCAAAATAGTATAGGTAATTATTTAGGCCCCTATATTAAGCTGCTAGGGTTCGGAAGATGCCTGGTGATCGAGTCTGATGCGCCATAGTCTGGACTCAGGGGTCTTCCCTACACCTGCGCCTTAGGGCTCAGGGTTTAGGGTTTAGGGTTGAGGATTTATGGTCCATCCTCATGCCGTAAATCCATACCCCCACACATTGAACCCTGGAGCTCAATGAGGAACGTCTTGCAGCCGTTAGATTTCGCTAGATCCGGGAAGACGTGATAAAGCTAAGCTGTCGGACCTCCTGACGTCAACTCTATTCGCGACTGCTCCGGTGGGGGTGTTCCAAGTTCAAAATCAAGGCCCCGATGACGAGGATCACCACGCAAGATTGGAACGAAAAAATGCAATTCATCCCTTGACGGTCCCGAGGACGGGCGGGAGAAAACGTCTAAACAGAAGGCACACCGAAACACGTAACGTCACACAAGATCTCTGGTGGGAGAAGGGTACCGAATGCAGGATATTCTGAGCACGTGGCTGCTCCATTCGTGTATACTTGTATAGATTTCGAAACTCACACATGCATGCATAAATGCATGCATACAAGCAAAAGCACATACAAGGCATACATGCATGAATACACGCAGCATACGGCCATATGTGATGCGTGTTGCATTAATGCATCCATGCGTGCAAGCGCGTATGATCGTGCATGCTAACTTCACCGGAACAAGTGGGGTGGTCTCTTACCCGAGAATGTCGGCTTCTCCGCACAGGCTTTGGGGAGTCAACAACTTCATGATGCAGCCATCGTCACACAGTGCCGGGCAATCCGATGGAGAGCCGTCGCCATGTTCACTCCATTCATGTACTTGAGCTCCTAGAAGCTTGGATTGACTGAGCCTACGAAAGGCAAAGGGTAACCAAATTCCGATACTCCGCAGCCTAGTTGACCTCACACCTCCGAGCAGAGCCTCCTGATTCACAGATGGAAGCCTCCCCAATTAGGGATCCGCCTCGGACACCACACTCAGGACTGCAATGGCGTTGGCATTCGCGGCTTGCGTAAGCTTCCTTCCACGGAGCCGGAGACCAGACAGCTTTTTGACAGAGGCGCGTTGTGTACCGGTCGGCCATATGGGCATGAGTACTCAGATGTAGATAGTAACGGCATCTACACACTATATACTTAGAACAATAGTCAGAACTGCAGGTACCGGCACCCACCAAGAACGCCTTATTGTTTTTTCCAGGTCCAGAAGTAGCACACTCGGTAGAGTAGCTGCTCTACAGTCTTCGCGCCGATCGGAAAATATCTTCGGAAATCCCAGCTTGCCTGTTGATGCGCTTCTTCTGCTTCAGCTGCCCTGCGGAGTCGGGTGCGAGCATGACGGCAGTGTGGCCACGGGCCTCGAGCTCGCGATGGCAGGATGTCCCAATGGCTCTTGGCATCGGATGTACGGCACAGAGTTCACAGGCCCAACTCCCGACCAGATCAGCCCCTTAAAAGGAATCTATAAAGAAGAACCCCCAAGTTGTGGTCCCGAATGGGCCCATAGGAAGTCATAAAACAACCGCAAAGCCGGGCTCCATCTCCTTCGTCAGTCAAGCTGCGCACGGGTGGGCACAACTCCTGAGAAGTATATACAAGAGACTGGTACCAGAGAAGATTGATGACATGGAAGTTTCGGAAAACGGATTCTGAATTGACCTCTGTGCCTTCCCGGAGAAATCAGTAATCTTAGCTGAGCGGACACGCATAGGATTGCAATTCAGTTGAACAGGACAGTTTGCAGCTACCAAAGGTGCACGGAGCAGCTAAAAACCTGCGCAGAACACTAGAGTCGTAGAGTGAACTTCAGTAGCCAAGAGTGGCTAAAGTTTGCACTATCCGACATGCAGGGTAAGTTGAGAAGCAGGACTGGCAACAGCCCTGTGGGTGCTGAGGAGTAGTAGTAGTAGTAGTAGTAGTAGTAGTAGTAGTAGTAGTCGTAGTAGTCGTAGTAGTAGTAGTAGTAGTAGTAGTAGTACTAGCAGCAGCAGCAGCAGCGGGA
>CAJNDV010035542.1:0-17303 GCA_905221635.1 Symbiodinium sp. CCMP2456
CTACTACTACTTATTATTATTACTACTACTAGTGCTGCTGCTGCTGCTACTACTACTACTACTACTACTACGACTACTACTGCTACTAGTGCTGCTGCTGCCGCTACTATTACGACTAGTACTACTAGTAGTACTGCTGCCGCTACAAGTACTGCTAGAACTACTATTTCTGCTGCTTCTACGACCATTGCTACTACGACGATGACGACTACGACAACAACAACAACAAAATAACACCATGTGTACAAGCTGACATGCAGTAATTGACACCATGTCCACGGTGTTGGAACTTCTGAACTCAGAAATGCTGCAATTCACAGCATTTGAAGCTCTGAAATATCAGAAGCAGCAGTGATTTTACAACATGCTAGCCTGTGAGCCGCCACAAATGTTGGAAATTCTGTATTGAACAGCATCTGAAGCCTTGAAACAGTAGCATGTGCTGCAATTCACACTTTTTGCGACAAGAAAGAACAGCCGTACACGGTCTGGTTATTTGTTTTTGATACCTCTTGAATTTGTTAGTTGATCCGCTGCGATAATTTGTGTGTTGGTCATTTTTCATTTTTGATCCGGCAGCCCTGCTTTGCCTCCTGCATGCGTTGCACGTGCATCCGAGGTCCGCCTGTACAAGTGTGAAGCCCAGTATATGGAGGCTTTTCAGGATATTCGCAGGAATGTCAAGCAGACGGAGCTGGTTGTGGCACACAAATCTGTGCACCCGTGACCCAGTCCCTCCCTCCCTCCCCCTCCGTCTCCGTTGTCTCATTCTGTCTTTTTCCTTTCACCCAGCAGTGGCGATGACTCGCCTGAGTCTCCGAAAAGCAGCTGTCGAGGTCTCCGGGCTCTCGGCGCCAAGAAAGCCGCAGCGAGGGTCGGCCGAGCACAAAGCCCCAGGCGGCGCAGGCGCGCTTGCTCGACCTATCAGGGATGCAGGCGGCGCCAACACATCGACCCACGGAGGCTGACCTGGAGCAAGGCGACGGAAATGTCTCCAGCGAGCAGGAGTCCAATAAGGCCGGGTGGGAGCGGAGCAGTGACGTGAAACATCAGCAGCGAGACCCGTCCAGAAGATCCACAACGTGGAACATTTGAGAACGATTTTCGTCCTTGTGGGGTTCTCTGCGAAGCTTTGCTTGCCAGGGCATGCGCCGGGTGCGAGTGCAGCCGGGGCAGCCCAAGATCCTCAACGCTTGCGGCGGGTGCAGGCGTGTGGGTGCTTGGACAAGTCACCACCTGCCATAGTGCTCGCATGTCATGTTCTTTTGAAGCATATTGCCGACTAGATGCTGCGCAGCATAGACCAGTTTCGTGCAGCTCATCACATCTTGTCCAGTCTAGTGAAACAGATGCAGGTTGGAACTGCCAGAGCACCTGGCCGCCAGCTTGGCCAGCGAGGTCAGTTCGGGTAATTGTATGATAGAGGCACTCTGACGGCCTGTGTGCTGCTGGAGCGACATAGTAATAACAGGTGTGCGCGACACGGGCATAGTGCAATGGAATGGTGGTGGAGTGGTGAAGTAGCACAGCAGTGGGAACGCTGAAACAACAGAAACGATGTAACATGGATGGAGTGGTGCTGGTGCTGCAGTAAAGTACATGAACAGCACACAGAGGGAGAGAGAGAGAGAGAGAGAGAGAGAAAGAGCTGAACGTAGCTTTTGTCGGGATGCAGGCAGGGCTAAAGCAGGTCAGGGGGGTATCAACTGCGTAGAGTCTCAAAAAAAAGAGAGCCGAGCACCCACCTTTTGTTGCATGTCACTTGCTTTGTCCTTGTCATGCATTCCGGGTCTGAGGTAACGATGCTTGCAGTACTAAGTGCTCTGACCTTTGACCTGCCTCCTCAAAAGCACATCCTTCCTTCACGTCGGCCGGTCCACCGGACCATCGCACAGCAGAGTCCTCTCCGTCAACATGATGGAAGGGGATGCGCTTCGGGGCGAGTCAGGGGGGTCTGCTCCTGGCTCTGACCCCAAACAAAGCGAAAGCAAAGCTGAACTTAGCTTTTGCTCCTACTTGGAACCACAAAGCCGGCTTGCACAGTAAACCGGCAACGATGGTCCCAAAAGCTTAGGACTAGCTTAAGAGGCCGCGGGGACGAGGCTGGGACGCGGGCCAAAGTTCAGGGCGGGTTTCCACGACCGTTCAACCCAACACGTAGCCGACCTCGAGGGTGAAAAGCATCCTTTTGCGACCCCAAAGCCTGGCTTTCTGCAACCGGTTAGGGGGAGGTGCCTCGGCACGGGTCCGATTCGCTCGGACCTGCACTTAAGGGAAGGAAGGGAGGGAGGGAGGGAAGGAAGGAAGGAAGGAAGGAAGGGAAAGAGAGAGCCATTTCGGCTCAAGAGGGGGCGGACCCGCTTCCTGTGACGTTGTCTGTGTGTCCCGTCCCTCCTTCCTCTCTCTAAAGTGCCTAAAGGGCCGGCCATCGTCCACTACAAGATGGTAGACAACTCAGACGAGTGGGACAGTACGAGAGCCTGGAGCCCATGGCTTTTGCCGGGAACAAGGTCTCACCGTCACCGGGCACCGTGACTTCCAGCCCCATCTGACGACGAACTGGAACGCTGGGCGGAGAAGTGCAACATCTACCAGATCGTGACCGTGGCAAGAAGGGGGAGTATTGTAACACATGCGAGATCTGGCGCCGGGGATGAACAACCACAGTGGACCAACATGGCTGGATGATCCAAGCCCAACTGGCATGGAGACAGCCACTGGAGCCAGCAGTGCATAATCGAATTGCACACGCAGTTGTGATTTCGGGAGATTGGTCATGATTGTATTTGAGATTCGTGGCTGCCTTTCCATTGCTTTACTGGCTGGGGTTTGGGTCCTTGTGTTGCTTGCCACACCTATATCAGACATGCGAGTTGCATCCGTACACCTGGCGATGACAGCGTGCCAACCTCGGCTACCTGCCGACACAGTCAAGGTCTTTCTTTACGTCGGGGGATTTGAGAAGAGTAACCGTAAACTCATTAACATCACCGCAGCACAAGCTCCAAACCGGCGCAGCCTTCGCCGGAAGGTGAAAAAGCAGGTTCTGGACATGGCGGCCCTTCCCTCAGAGTGCGATAGGGTCTGGAGCAGGTTTGTTCTGGCGTTATCATGCGACTATTTTGCACAGCCTATCAGCAGGAAACGACATGTGCCTTGTTACATATCTTTGTTGTCAGAGGTTGCTTGTCGCATGCCGACTGCCATTCAGCTTCAACGACTCAATGCCATCCATGGAGCAGCTTGAGCCCAGCCAGTAATCCTCATAGCTGTGACCGGACCGTCCAAAATGAGCGCTTCCCAGGCCTAGGCGTGCCAAATAGAAGTCGGGAGACCGGAGAGGTACATGAATTTCACACCTCCAAGCCCCAGCAGCCCATAGCAGCCCTAAGCCACAACTAAAAGGTACCCCCTACCGGCTCTGCTCCGCTCTTCTCCAAAAGCGCGAGCTGCCGGGAATGCGGCGGCCGAGTGGGCCCTGAGCCTGAGCGAGAGCTCCGAGAGCTCAGGGGCCAGCAGGGCCGCCGCCCATCCCCCGAGCACTTTATACACACAAAAAACCCATACCTTACCCATACCTTGGCTTTTTGCCTCAAAAGAAGCCTGAAACGGAGTGGGTCCCTTTAAGCCGCAACAACACATCTCGAGTCCCGTCTAACTTCAACCCTAAGCCTCCCTCGCCTTCGCGGCTTCACGGCGATGTCGCTGTGTACTGTCGTCGAGCTGGCTCTCCAGTTTGAGAGCTTTCGGAACGTCGACCTGTTCCACCAAGGCAAGTCAGTCCAGGGCAGCTTCAGCAGAGACCTTGGCTCCTGTCCTGGAGGCCTTTATCACCTGAAGACCCGCCTCTATCGAGACGATGAGGGCCGGGCCTTGGCGTTTCCCTACAGCTACCTCAAGGCCTCCCTGACCGAATGTCAAGCGTGCCCCACATCCCATCCCTTAGGCCCCGAGGGGCGCGTAAGGCGGGATCGGTGCCATTGAACTTCTAGACCGCTTCGTGCGGCCACTCTTCTCTCCTGCATTCCACGCTGGCAGGGCCCAAGCATGGCCATGGAGCCGCCCAAGGGAAAGCCTCGGGTGGACCACCACAACTTGCCGCTCAGCGAGCAAGAGCCCGGCCAAACCGCTCAGATATGCTCAGATTCTATGAACTAACTGTGTTGCAGCTTCGTCTGTCGTTGAAACTGCAGCGCTCCTGCTACTCGAGGAAAATGCTCTTGTGTCAACCCCGTCAGGCCGTCTGGATACAGCGATAAAGGCACACATAAGCACTCGCACCGCAAATGAAGCCAAGACCCTTGAGCTCCTGCGTCCAACCCCTCTTTGTGTGCCCCGAAGCCAAGGATCCCGGCCCACGTCAACGAAGAAATGTGCCCAGACAGAGCTTGTGGTTTTGGCTTCTCATGGTGTGAGGGCCTGTGTTAAGGGGCCGAGGGTTTGCCGGCCTTTTCGTTCCGGCACTGCCTGTGTCATGAGGGATGGCTCGGTCTCCAATGCCTTTTGGGTCTTCAATCCTTGTCAAGCAAATGTCTTATGGGGCTTTTGGGTGAAAAGCCGGGCTGCTCTGTAGCATGAGCATGTACTGTGTCCGAGGTACACCTTCTCCACGAGGAGCTTCTTGATCCGCTACTGCGAGGAGGAGGTCGAACTCGGCGACGTGGGCCAGTTCCGGCTCGAGCTTAGCCCTTCCGAGCTCCAAAGCTGAACGGGGATTGGAACGGCTTGGCTGCGCGTCTCTGCGCGCGTCTGCCATGCCATGCCGTGGCCCAGGTTGGAGCGGCGAAATCCTCTTCTCCTGGAGGTGCACTCGGGTTGGGCTGATGTTAGCGCCTGCGAGCGCAGCTGCTTGAAAAACCAGGTGGAGCTGATGTTTGCGGACCTTACGCAGCATCCCTCCGAACCGCTGGGCGACCAGCCGGATGTTGAGCCCGGCCCCCCAAGAGCGGGCATTCGGGCAGCCTGCATTTTTGTTTTAGACGGGGTGGGGTTTCGGGGTGTGTCGGATGTCTGAGGTCGGCAGAGTTCCGCTGCGTGTCCACGCAGGTTCTGCGACTGCGGGGAGTGGCCGCGGCCCAAGCCGAGACCGATTTTTTCCGAGTTCTTCACAGTGTCACTGTACAAGGCTCCCCTGGCATGTTGTCAAGATCCTTTTGCAAGGAGAGAGGTTTGCATGACTTCTGCCCCGTCGTCTTCGACGAGTGCCACTTCTGCCTGCTGAACCTGGCAGTGCATTCGGTGCCCTGGCACGATCTGACGCTCTCACCAAGCTGCGCAAAGCAAAGCTGTGCTGCAGGCCGTGGTGGACCTCCGGTTCCGTGTCCGCCCTGCTCTGAGGAAGATGGCAGCAACCAAGCCCAAGGCAGGATCTCTCACTCGGCTCATTCGGCAGGGGAGTGAATAGATCTTCGGCTTCTTGGGAGGTGGCCGGCCCTGCCCCCCGAGCCGGAGCAAAGGAGTCGGAGGCGCAGGACCTCTGCTCTCTGCTCTAAACCACCGGGAAGGAGCCCTCAGAGCTTCAGAGTGTCTTGTCTCCTGCACCTTCCGCTTGTCCTCGTATATGTGGCTGAAGGGATACTCCAGACCTCTAGCTGCCAGCAGAAAATTTCTTGGTCGTACACAGCCATGGCGCGTTCCTCCATCTCCTTGCTGATTGCCCTGGCGGCCGGCGCCCTGCTCGCCAAGAACATGGGTCTGGGTTTTGTGGGTATGCGGCCATCCGTCCGAAGCTCTTCCGTGGCCATGAGGGCGGAGGAGGAGGAGGGCGAAGTCGAGGAGAAGCCCATTGCTGAGGGCGATCGGCTGAGGCTCAAGGTCCAGTCGGCAGAGGGCGATGCCATCAAGGAGGCTGCTTCGGAGGTTATCCTGCCCAGCGCCAGCGGCCAGTTGGGCATCTTGGCCAACCACGCGCCCATGATGTCCGCCCTGGACGTCGGCGTGCTCCGCTACAAGCAGGAGATTCGCCATATCCCATAAGGCCCACGTAGGTATCATATCGCATATCTACTCCCATATCTCATGTCCCATAACGCCCCTAAAGTACGGCCATGGCTTTTTGCTTCTCCGAACAGGATGGCAAGTGGGTGCCCGTGGTGGTCATGGGCGGCTTCGCCTCAGTGGACTCCAACCAGCTCTCCGTCCTCTGCAACGACTTCGAGGTGCCTTAAAGAGGTTTCGGGGTTTAGGGGGTCAGAGCGATATCTCATGGAATAGATGGAAGCTTTGAAGGTACGAGAACTTGCCTTTACGGCACGAGAACTTGCCCGAAAGAATCGGGACAGCAAAACACTGCGCCAGTTCAGAGGAGAATGTGACAAGTAGAACGGAGGAACCTGTCAATTGCATCAGATGCCGGCATACCCTGACCGGGGAACTCTTGCAATGATTGCAGGTCGCAGATGACATTGACATGAACGAGGCCTTCCACTGAATTCATCTGAATTCAGTAAGAACACGCGCAATGTTGACATGTTAGCCCAGGCTTCCTGGGTTCGCTGATGGAATTGCCCAGGCCAAGTCAGAGATGGAGAGCGCCACCGAGTTGATGGAGAAGGCGGACTCCAAGACCGACAAGCTGGAGGCCACACAGAAGGCCTGGCTCTGACTGTTCTGTCCTTTTCTTCTTCAGTAGTTCGCGGAAGCGAGGGTTTGGTATCGCTGAGGTGAAGAAGGCAGCTGCGAGGCTCCAGGCGGCGATGTTCCTGTCCGGCAAGAAGTGAGCCTACAAGGCAAAGGTTCACAGTCTAGATGTCCAGGATCACGGTAAAGTGGTTTTTCAACGTTTCTCCGGCTGCATAAGCAGCAGTGGGAGCAGATGATGTGCGTATTTCCCAAAGCAGTGTCATGATCGGTGAAGCAGCCTTTGGGATTGAACGCTGCTCCCAGCATTGTCCAGCATTCGATGAGGAGACTGCTTCGTGAGCCTGTTATCCTAATGCAAAACAGCACTGGCATGCAAGGGCCGTGCGTTGTTGGCGTGTCGTACATGCGCAGCATCAAAAGGCCTGTCGGAGTTAAGCACCAGTGGCAGGACAGTGAAACTGGCGAAAGCCGGGGGGGCGATGTTGGCGTGCCTGCAGCCATGCCCTCAGCCCACACCAGCCGTCAACCTCATGTCCAGACCTTCCATGTCGAAGTCGTAGCTCAACATGTAATATGTGTAGTGCTCTTCACCTTTAGGAGGGCAGGGCGGCAACCTCTCAGGTCGTGAGGCATTCTCTGCATTCTTCATCCGCGGACGGGTCCAAAGAGCATGACCAGGACTCGTTCGGGCATGCATGTATGTATGTGTGGTTCTCCAAAAAGGTGTAATGGTTTCATGCCGTTCCATTGCATTCCGGTCCGTTGTATGCATGCCATGCCATCGGCTACGCCAAGCAAGCTTATTCTTTTCCATTCAGTTCAATTCTATCGTGGTCTACTCCGTTCTCTTCCGTTCCCTCCCATTCTATTCTGTCCGTTCTATTCTCTTCTATTCTGATCTATTCTGTTCCATGCCGTTCCATTCTATTCTGTTCTGCTCTCTGCTATTGTGCTTGATTCTAGTCTAGTCTTGTCTTGTCTGTGCTATTTACGTGTGTGTGTGTATATATATATATATGTATGTCTATATACATATATATATATATATATATATATATCATGAACCAGCCGACGTGATTGTGTAGCTGCTTCCATCTCCTTGTTGCTGTTCTTCCCCTTGAGATCTAGTTGGGCATCTATTCAGATCCGCAGGAGCGGCCGCCAGCAAGTTGGCAGGCCATCTCGGGCGAGAGGAATACTATGCCACATTGTCCCAACGATCTGCACTTTTTGGTAGACCGAGCACGAGTCGAGTCCAGGCTGCTCCACCCGCGGCACTCTCCTTGGCCGAGGCACTCTTTGCCGAGGCGGGGCTTGGTCCGGGGGGCAGGAGACCTCGGGACCCAATTCGCTTGCTAGCAGGAGCTCACCAAGCCCATGGAGCAGAATCGCTTGCTCCAGCTGGCAGAAGGGCTCTACAGGCCTCAGATGTTGTCTTGAGTCTTGAGCCGGGAAGGCACGGAAGCATTTGGATTCACAGGCGACACCTCGGCGCCCTGTCGTCTTCCTATGTCCAGCAAGCCACCTGGTTCAGACAGATCTGCCGTGGCCTCAGCCTTCCGGGTCGTCGTGCGGCTCGCGATGTCTGCTGGCTTAGGCGAGCGGTGCTTCACGCCCCTGCAGCGCGAGGCGCGGACAAGACTTTCTAGGTCGGAGCCCGCGAGACGCGGGAAATTGTTCTGGCCTTGCATTGCATGAAGACCCCCACCCCCCACCAAGGCCCTAAAGCCTTGAGCCGCAGGCCCTTTTCGGCCACGTGGATGCGACGGAGCAGAGCGTCGTGCCGCAAGATCTGGGGATCGGCGTGCAGGGCCCAGGCTATGTCTGAAGATGCCGCGGGGTCTCAACAGGAACTCAGTCAGAGAGAGTGGAAACTTGTACCAGGAGCGAAAGGTTGCTTCTCTCGCCTTCTTCGCAAGTCTGTTGTTGATTCAAAAACTTGTCCTACCTCGCACCTCAGCCGTCAGATGCCAGTGCATGGAAGCTCACGGGATATGCTTGAGGCCTTGCGTCTGCCAAAGGGACTCATGCAGCCGCAGCCGGCGCCCAGCGGTGCCCACTGCCTGCTTTTTGGCCTCGGACGTTGTAGATGCAAGGCTACATTGCTTGACCACAGCTCAGAAGTCGCACCTTTCAGCTTTGCCCATCGCCGAATCCCGAAATTTGATTTGGCCTGCCAGGAGCATCGAGGGTAAACGGCTCCTCCGCCGGAATCAGCGTGGAGCCCGTCGACCTGCTTTGCGCGTTGCTGCCACACACGAAAAAACCACGCGCTCGTGTGGCCTGGCCTGAGGCTCGCTGAAGCCAGCGACAGGCTTTGAGTGCCCTCCTGGCGCAGCTCGGCAAAGGAAAGCAAAGCCTAGAGCAGCCGGCAAACGGGGCCGCTGCCCGCTACCTGTAGGGGTTAAAGGGCAGGGCCTGCTATGCACTTGGCACGAACCGAGGGGAGCGATCTGCAAGAAAGCATTCGGGAGAGAATTCAGCAGTGCCTCGTCCGCAGAGTTGTCGCTGATCTCATCTTGTCAGCCTATCTCTCGACCTGAGGTCGGGCAGAAGTCTGACGCCGGAAGCAGTGTCCAGGTGCCCATCATCCAACACTAACTTGTACGAAACGCAGAGGCCGTAACGACCCTGCTGAAGGTTGCTGGCTTACGACCTCAACTCTGTGTCGTGCCAGATCCTGGAGCTGTGGCACCAGGCTGGTCTGCAGCATTGCTCAGCTTGAAGCATCTTGGAGCCTTCGACTGCTTCAGGTTCTAAACGTTTTGTCCTTCGGCTACCGGGAAATTTCTTCCATGCTCCGCACGCAGTGGGAGGAGCGCATCATTGACCAGTGACTCGGCGGAATGAAGGGCGACTCCATCGCTTTCCGCTGCAGAGCCCGACAGTTTTGAATGACAGGTGGTCTGTTTCCATCATTCGGGAGAAGATGAGCGCCAACTTGGCTGAGCCGGACAACAAGTCTGTAGGCCGGTTGTTGCATTGACTCTGGGTGCTTGGGACACACATCCACGGCGGTGCACAGGCGAAGCCCACACGGCCGCATCTGAGACTCGTCCGATCTTTGGGGGCAGAAGGGCTACTTGAAGCGATGCAGCGGCTGTAGCCTGGCTCCTGGTGGCCTTTGGCCTTGCGAGGAGACTTTGCGAAAGACAGTAAAGCCCCGGGCTCCCGAGCTCGCCTCCATCGAGGCTCAGAGGGCTCACAGCCTCGAGTCAACGCCCAAAAGCTTCGTCTTGAGCGTGATACTCTGGAGGATACGACCCTGCTTCCTCCTATTGAGCAGCGGCCAGTTCTCTTCGACCAGCGCTCCGTCGCCAGCATGGACCGGCGACTGGTGTTCTTCTGCTTGCTGCACTGTTTTTGCTGTTGCTCGCTGATACAAGTATGTACTTGCACATATGTGTGTGTATCTGTACATACGCAGAGAGACAGACAGACAGACAGACAGACAGACAGACAGACAGACAGCCAGCCAGCCAGCCAGCCAGCCAGCCAGCCAGCCAGCCAGCCGGCCGGCAGGCAGGCAGGCAGGCAGGCAGGCAGGCAGGCAGGCAGGCAGGCAGGCAGGCAGCAGGCAGGCAGATACACACAAACACACATAATACATACATGCATACATCCATACATAGATTTCTGTATAGATTTTATATAGACATGTACACACGGAGACATGCATGCGTGTGCATGTTTGTTTGGCTCTTGTTATCTATTTTGCCATGTGTTGCTTGGAATAGGAATCGTTGGAACAATAGGAACGGCAGAAGAAGCAAGTGTTTTCATTTCCATATTATATACTTGAGATGAAGGAGCGGTTGTCAGCTGCAGAAGGCGAGGGTGGAAGGCATCTAAAAATATTTGAGTTCCTTCGAACTTCGATTCGCAACCATGGTAAACTACAGTGTATTATGAAAGCTCTGAGTCTGGAGTGCTTGCCAGAGTGTAACACGGTCATTCAAAATGTCAAATGCCTTTTGAGTTTCTGTACATGACACCCGGTCTTGAAGTGTAAAGCTTGAGAGCTTCGAGTCTCCGGGGAGCGTGCTGCGCGTGGTAATGATGAGATTGCACAGAAAGACGGCAATCGCGACCATATTCAAGCTATCTATGATTATGGTGCTTGTACGACGAGTGCCACTGCCATTGCTACTGCTACGACGACGCGGACGAAGACGACGACGACTGCTAGTACTGCCACCACGACGACGACTACGACTACGACTACGACGACGACTACGACGACGTCGTCACGGTGACGACTACGACGACGACGAGCTGAGGCTAAGATGCGAATTACTTACTGCGGTTGTCCAGAGTTTGATGCCACGGCCTGAATTTTCAGTGCCACTCCCTGCTGCAGGACACTCAGGGAATGAAGGACGCACTGCACCCCAGTATCTGGGAGTCCCGTGTTCCTTCGGCACCGCGACAGAATGGAGTGTTGGAGCATTTTCACTGGCGAGCGTAGAAGTAGGTAAAGATGGCTGCCGCGGTGACGGTAGGCAGCGGCTTTTGTGGTTTTGATGGCGACCGTTGTGATAGTGTCAGTAATGGCATTCACGGCAGCTGCAGTGGTGGAGGCGACGGAGCTGGAACAACAAGTGACGGTAGTTCACGCAGTTCGATACTAGCATATGTAAGAGAAGCAACCGCAGCAGCAACAAAGACAGCCATCACTGCAACAACAGCATCGACAGTCTGAACATGCTTGATACGGTTCAGCGTTGCCCGTGTCCTTCAGGCCGGGATTTGGACTTGGAGTTCGTTCCCCTTGTCCCTTAACTTAGAGACGAGCTCGATGCCCTAGCCCCATAACCATCATGGTTCATGAATCATGAGGGAAAGTCAGCCATAGTCTGCAATCCCAGGCTCCGAAGCAGTACCGTGGCGTGCACCTTTTCGTGCTTTGCCACGGCTTCCAGGGGAGCCCTGGAAGAACAGTGCACGGGCCATTTAGGGTCTATGGCTTCTAGGAACCTGGTTTTGTCATTGTCCTTCCCAGCCTCAGTAAGCACAGCTTCCAAGAAGCGTGTGAAGCCTAGCCAGTGGGTAATGATTGCTTCTTGATGAAGACGCAGGGCCAAGAATGTGGAGCACGATTTTCGGGTGAGCATTTGCTGTCTGCACACGACGGGGAGTTGCAAACTCAATGCTGCAATGTTAGTGATCTTAGCAGCAGAGCGAGGAGTTGGTTCAGCAAGGGTAGTGATAGCAGCACTGGCAAAGACCTCAGTCGTCGCAGCAATGGCTGTAGTAACAGAGAGAAGCTGCCAGGAATTCCTTTGATATGCGGCTTATGAAGAACAACATCGCCCTGCTCTATCCGGATGCCATCTTCCTCTGCTCCCAGTCCAATGAGGACTGCAATCCTGCAGCAAACCCTCGGCCGGACTCGCATCTAGTGAAGAAGCGCAGAGTCCCCGGGCCCCGAACCTCTCAAGCCCTAAACTCCTAAACCCTGGACCCCTGGACCCTGAACCCTGGAAACTGAAGAGCGGAGGACAACACGGAGGGTGACTTCTCGGAAATGGGTATCCGCCTTGCCCAGGAGGCGCAGGGAAGCCGTTGAAACCCCTCTAGGTGAGGGAATGTTTGGAGCTTCGTATGACAATCCCACCGGTTCATCCCAACCGAAAGCCCGTAGCGTCTTGAAGCCCAAGAAGCTACCAATCCAATCGCCTGCCAAAACCCCGCAACACCAGAACTAGAACCCTTAACGAGACAAGACATGCAGGTGCTCCGTTGTCCAACCTGTAGCAGCCAGTGCAAGGTCTTGACTGTGTGCTGGTAACACCCCAAAATACTCAAGGCCTCTGCCAGTCCCAGCTGGGTCTCGTCCCTCAGCCCCAAGAATTCTCAAGCCGTTGGGCCCGGAACGAAGGAAGAGCCAAGAGCGCAGCGACAGGTCTCGAACTTCATCTGCGACTGGTGCCCTGGCTCGGCTTTGGGCCGCCTGAGCTTCATCGCTCACTCCATCGGCCCGGACCTTAGTTCGAATGTTCGGGCTTTGGAAGTTGAGCAATTCGGCGGGAGGCGAGTCGAGTACTGGGTGCAAGAATCATTCGGGGTAGGTGTCGTCACTCGGGCAGGCGGCCTCATCGTCCGCTCCGCCATTCCGCACCTTCAGGTCCGACAGTAGATGCTGATGAAATCGCCTGTGCAAGGTTTGTGCTGCATCTTGTCCATGCCACCCCGACCCGACGGCCAACAGCGAAGGAATTCAAGGACAAGATGTTCACCTTCATTACTTTTTCCTCGCCGCACGTGGGCTCCGCATCTGCAAGAGACGAATCTCCGAAGCAAGGCTTCTCTGACAGTGACACAGTCTAAGGCTATTTCTTGAAGAACATCAGCTTGTTCCACCTTGGCCTCAAGGACGCGACTTCCAGAAACTGCCTAGCCCCGGCCCACTTGCTCTGTTTACACAGGTGCTGCAATCCTGGCGTGGATCGCAATGCCTCACGCAGCTCTCCATGGCAGATGCGGATGATCCCAGGCAGACCATGATATACAAGCCGCCTGGCCTATTCAGAATTCAGCGGAGCGCAGCGGCGCAGCTTCCCTCGAAAGCCAAGAAGGAGGCTTCCGTGAGCCTGGGGACTTCAGCCGAGGCTCAGTCTAACGCCTGGCTTCGAGCATCCCTGCTGCAAGCGGCTTCCGCAAACTTGAAGCACAAGATGCGGACCAGCCACCGAGTCATCAGTTGCGAGTATGACCAGCTCTGCGATTTGTTCGGGGCAGGGGTGGGGGGCGGGTAGGTGTGGGACATGGCATGGTCCGGGACAGTTGTAGGATTCATGGCGTGGACACCCAGGTACTTTCAGAATGTCGTGCTGGTCTCCTGTGCGAGTGATAGCTACGGGCCTTTCGACTCTGCGCGGGCCGGGATCCTAGCAGCCATGGATCACAGCACTACGAGCCTGCGGGGACCTCGACCAAGGTCGAAATTGGCAACATGCTGGGGATGCACACATCCCAGCAGGCATACCAGGAAATTGTCCAGAATCTTTGGAAGAACGTTCGGTGCCCAGTCGTGCTTTGCCGACTCGTGGATCCCTGTTCGCCGGAACGGTGCTCATAGCTCTTGTGAGAATGCTAACTGTAGGTGAAACCCGAGAGGGTGTTCCGCTTTGACGTTAACTTCCACATCCCGGCAGCTCGGTTAGAGAGAAACCTAGCACTCTGAGCACGGCTCAAGAGGCCTTGTCTGTCTGTAAAGTTTTGCATGATGCGCGAATGCGGGGCTTTGTCCTGAGGAGAACAACCTCGTGTCTTGGTTGCAGGGATCCGATCGATCCGTGCCATCATGTAGTGGGGGGGCCGCCATGCTCAGGATACCTTCATCGGACGTGCGGCGCACATCCAGTTCCTAGAGTGCCAGCCGATCATGAGAATGATCATTCACAACTTTAGCTTTCTGTTCCGCTAGGCTCTGATACCGGGGCACCAGCGAAGGCAGTTCCCGCATCTTCCCGTCCTGCAATGCGATAAACAACTGGGCATCTCACCTCCGATTTCTAGCAGAGCCTTGCGGAACACTCATCGTGGCATCTCCGCATGACAGCAAGCGATGCCAAATGGCTTTGCCAGCCTCGTGCTGAGGACTCAGGGCTCCAGGGTGTCACTCCAAATCCCCCTCAGATCCAAAGCATCTCCAAGGCACCCTGGAGCAGATGCAAGTAACGTGATGCAGGCATAGTCAACGTACTCTCGGCTTGCTCATGTTGGCACGACAGCACGCAACGATCGGAGCAGGCGGATGTGTGTCATGCCAAAAAGTATCGCGAGACTGCTGTGGGGTCATTGGGGAAGGCAAGGTTCATGTGGTGGCGGCTCGTACGAGTTAAGTACCGAAGTCAGTTTCCCAGCCGCAGCCACGACCCGAAGAGCAGGCTCGAGGTCCGTCCCTCTGGCAATGCACTTCATGCAACCACCACGCACCCGGCTCAGAAGACATCCTCCTCCAAGGATTTGGTCATCAATCCATTGGGTGCTGGACCATTCCAGCTCGTCGGGAGCCCAACGGCCAGAAACGACAAAGCGCTGTAGAGCATGAATGTGCATGTCGTTTTTTGGCGTAACTTCATAATCACGTGTCTGAAACGTGCAGTTGTGTTTACCTGTGTGTGCGAGTGCACTCTGCCTCTGCCTCCGTCTCTCCCACGCTGTGGCACTGGGGGTGGGTAGCCGAAGGCGGAGTTTTGGACCCATTGTCTCCCTTCATTTGGCCTTTTGTCTTCTGTCCTCCTCCGTTTGGGACCGGTGCGGCGAGCAACTTCGCAACTGAGATCAGAAAACGCTGACAAAGAGGAGCTCCAAAGTCTCTTCTGTCAAATCCTCTCGTCCTTTTCGAGCGGTTTGCTTCTCTTCCTCAAAGTTTTCAGTCCGTTTCGATTGGTGTGCTCGTCATCCTCAGATTCTCCTGTTTGTTGGATTCTCTCACAGCTTTCAGTCTTTTTCGAGTAGTTTGCCCACTTTCGCAATTGTTCTGGGTCGGATTGCTCCTATATGACGGCTTCTCGAGTATCTTTCGATCGGCTTGTTCCGTGTCCCAAAATATCGAAGAGTGGCAAAGCTGATGATCGGGACTCGAATATTCGATAAGAGCAAATCGCTACGGCCGCGTTGGGCGGCGGACTTGTTTGCATAGACGAGGTCCCTGTTTTGCAGTACTCGGAAGGAACCCTAAACCCTCAACCCGCCGTAGCCATTTTGGCTCAAGCTACTCCGTAGCGTTGTGGTCTGGAAATCTGTCTTGATCATCCTACGAACAATGCGGGTTTCCATCCGGAACGCCGCGTGACTCGAAGATCGGGTGGAGTCACTGGGGTCATCGACGTAGCATCTGGTGACGTCTTCGTTCCAGTCCTGACATTGGCTGGCATAGGGGCTCCAAGCTCAACAGCGGCAGGTGTGTGCATGAAGCCCCGAAAAATGCAAATGTTCTGGGGCGCCGTGCTTGGTATGTAGACTCACAGAGTTCACGGCAAACAATGAGGTTGAAGGGCTCAACCTGCAGCGACTCTTTGAACCCGTGACGGTCGCGGCCTGGCTCGAGAGATGGTCCCGAACTTATAGTGTCTCTTCCGGAGCGACGAGCTTACTTGGGAGTCTTGGGAGGAGAAAGTCCGCGTCCAGCACTCCAGGCCAATGGCGCGTTTCAAGAACGGATGGGTTGTGGCCAATCGTCAGTCAAAGGCCCGTTTCAGCACCTCTTCTTACTTTCCCGGTGTGTCTTCCGGATGATCACTGGTCTATCTGATCGGGGAGCGACCAATGAAGATGTGTGTGACATTCTGGGCATTGTTACTGTGCATGCAAATTGTTGTGGCGATCTGGTTCGCCAGCTTGGCTGGATCCTCGCCGAACGTTGTCAGCCCCGTGAAGCATGGTGGCTACGCGCAGGCGAAGGCCGAGTCGGCCCTGAGCGTCGTCGGGGCACACCGAAAGCTCTCCACTACAGCCGCGTGGGAAGCTTTGCGCGCTATTCCGGGACTGGCCAGGGCCTAAGCAATGCCAGAAGCAGCATTTGGCCAGACAGAGCCAACGTTTCCAGGAGCTCCGGCATTTTCAGTTGGCCGTGCATCATGGTTGCATCTTTGTACGTGCCACAGCACCTCCTGGACCTGTGCCACAGCCAGCCCGCTGATCCATCTTGGGCAAGACTTCCAATCCAAGCTCGCTTGAACTGCTCACCAGCACGGGATACACAACAATCGGGCACGGTCCACTGCTGCTGCCGTTGGAACTCGTTGCTCTGTTTGTGGCGTGGGGTTCTGGAGCTCATGTCGCCTATATGCAAGAGCAAGCGTTGCTTGTACAGGTTATCGAAGCAGCGGACTTGGACCCCGAGCCAGTCGTCCATGCCCCATGCCCATGCGCATTGCGGCAGCCTGCGATGAGCCCGATCCGGACCCCATACTCACCGTGTTTCCGTGGCGCTCGCTGCTCGCGCGGTTTCTTGACAACACCCGGTCTTGGGGTGACGCGTTGCAGCACAACGTCATCACCATGATCGAAAGACGGGCCGTCCAACATCTTTTTTGGAAGATCTGCCTGTCGCCGTCAATTCTGCACAGGAGCAGAGCCCGTGCTTTTTCACCAAGGATGTCGGGATGTCTTTAGTGCAGCTGACTAACTCATCTTGTGGCCGACATTATTTCCCCGTTGCGATGACCACGGGAAGGCGATACTCTTGCCTGCGGAGTGGGCGATGTGTATTTGCAGTTTCGACTGAGTCGGACTTTGCAAGACGGTGCACTCATTTGGAGTATTGCCAACCCCTCAAAAAGCCTTAAACTTGTAACCCTAAGCCGTAGGTTAGCCCTTGCGAAGATCGGCGCTGTAATGACATCTCAGCAGCCAATTCAGGAAAAACGCCTAGCCAAGGGCACCCCCATTGGCGACGAATTGAAAGGGAAGTTTCTCTTGGACAGTGCGAGGACGTTTGAACCTCACCGCATTGCGAAACCTGGCGGTTACGGAGGGCTGCAAAACCACTTCGTTGGCTTCATTTGGCCTATGCAATGAATAATGAATGTACCCAGGTACACATGCGCGCGAAGGGAGGCCTCCTGAGACCTGCGCGCAAAGACCCAAACAGACAAACACACAGACACAGACACAGACACAGATGCAGACCCAAACACAGACACAGACACTGACACTGACACTGACTGACACTCACAGACACAGACAGACACACAGACACAGACACAGAC
>CAJNDV010035543.1:13713-23934 GCA_905221635.1 Symbiodinium sp. CCMP2456
CTGTCGGGCTTCATCTATGGAGGCTATCCTGCCATCCCCGACTAGTAGTACTAGTAGTGGTAGTAGTAGCACTAGTAGTAGTAGTAGTAGTAGTAGTAGCAGCAGTAGTAGCAGTAGCAGCAGTAGCAGTCGCAGTCGCAGTCGCAGTCGCAGTCGCAGTCGCAGTCGCAGTCGCAGTAGCAGTAGCAGTAGCAGTAGCAGTAGCAGTAGCAGTCTCAGCGCACCGAGTCGGGTTGCTCCCCAATGCCAAACAAGTAGTTGCAAGACATTTGGAGAAAACCCAGACCCCCAAATCAACACCATGGCCCACGTGGCAAAGCAAAAACCGATCGGTATCCAGACTAGGAGCCCAAAGACCGTGCTGGATCCGCCAGTGTCCGATAACCATTCGAATTTAGGGGCTTCCATGTCCAGACCCCCATAGTGCATGGTGGTGGTGGTTGTGGTGATAGGGGGTCATTCTGCAATACTGATACAGGGACTAGAAAACGGATGTTGCTAAGTCTTGCTGTTCCCCATTCGTGTGCTGCACGTAAACAGCTCATCTAAGTGTCAGCAGCAACAAGGGGATGGAACAGGTGCTCGCAGTCACTGGAAAAGTCGTCGGACACCTTCGGGTCGGCATCTTGAGCGTAGAGCTTGGAGGGTTTAGGTTTGCGGTCTGGACTTTGGGGCTTCGGGCCAGGAAGATTTGGGTGTTGAAGCATGCTTCGGGGAGAAAACCTGTGAAGCTTCGAGAACCTCAAAATACACGGCTTTCGGCTCGACGGACTAGCGTGGAAGCACAAACCGGTTGATATGCTTGGCTAAGTTCCATATCATGGCCTTGGGATGCGATCAGGCGGGAGATCGAGCGGGGTCCAGGGTGTCGGATCAGGTGCGCTTGGTAGCTGGATCCGCAGCGTCAGGGCGTGGAAGGTGTTTGCTTTCCTACGGAAGTGCGCTAAGTGATTCTATTTCTGGGCTTAGAACGCAGAGAGCTCAAGGACCATACGCGCCGACGAGATTGGAACGAATGTGTTACCAAACTCTACAGTCCCGGCTTTGAACCCCCATGCGGAAACCACGAAGCCTTCTACAGACCCTAAAATGGCCAAGCTCTGCAAGCCCGAAGCCTGCCCAAACCCTTCAACCCAAGAATATCTAACCCGAAGGCCAACAAACCCTAAAACGCAAACCCGTAACCATACAAGCCCCAGGACCTAAACTCTTCAAACCATGCACTTAGAGCCCTCAACTGACCTCGGAGGCCGGCTTGGCAACAATTGTGGCCACGGGCGGTTCGGTGTTGCCCCTTCGTGACGAAAGGAAGAAAAATCAAATGAATAAGCATGCTAGAGCTACGACTACAAACGACTCGTCCTCCTCCTCCTCCGTACTCCTGATACAACAACTACTACTACTACTACGACGACGACGACGACGACTACTACTACTACTACTAGTACTACTACTTACTACTACTTACTACTAGGTACTACTACGTACTACTACGTACTACTACGTACTACTACGTACTACTACTACTACTACTACTACTACTACTACTACCCCTACTACTACTACCCCTACTACTACTACTACTACTACTACTACTACTACTAGGTACTACCGCCATTGCTGCGATTACGATTGCAACTTGGACTGTGCCGACGGCGGCTTCCGTGACGACCTAGAGATCTTCACCATAACCAAAGTGCGGAAGACAGCAGGATGTACGGAAGTCCTTTTTTACCCTCCCCGTCCCTTGCAAAATGCGAATTCCAGAATCCGATGGTACGACCTTGTAGCATTAAATGTTTAAGGTTTGAAACCTTCCCGCTCGTCTTCTAAGGCTACCGAATGCAATACCGAGGGCAAGCAGGAGGCCCAAGATCCAGAGACCAACTATATATATATATATATAATTTATTATACATATATATATATATATGTATGTATATGTTATATATTATGTGTATGATACATATTATATTATGAATATATATATATATACAGATATATATTATATGAAACCCAGATTCGTTTGGATCTGCCTTGGCTTCGAGCAAGATCCGGATGCCTAGGCACAAAGTAGCTAGAGTTCAGGACACTGACAAGCGTTCAGAAGAATGAGCGTGGTCACTGACAAAAGAGGCCACCACCCGAACACCACCGCTCAAAGCCCTTAACCCGAGAAACTCTGAGGGTGATGATGCTGCGCCAAGCAGAAGTTCCATACCACTGGGCCCACATCCCTTATGCGACGACCTCATGGTCCCACCCACTTCCAAACGCCATACCGTAACATCAGAAAAACACAAACAAGCTCCAGAGCCCAAAGCCCCTGAGAGAACCGGGGCTCCCCTCGGCGCATACATACTTGGAGCTCCAGGGGACTTAGTAAGTAGATTATAAGTAGAGTTATAAGTACCCTAAATGGAGTTATCCTAATTATAACCTGACTTATAACCGACTTACCAAGTCCCCTGGGCCTCTAAGTACTGAGCCGTCGACCATCAATGTCGCCGTGCGCGGCACAGTCGCAAACTAAGCCTTGGTCCGGGGTGTAATGTAGAGGCCTGAATAATTAGAATAGGGTTCTGGGGGTTCCGTATTATAAGGGTAGTATAATACACCCCACATCCTATTCTAATCATTTTCAGGCCCCTATGGTATGAGGTTTAGGGTTTAGTTCACACAAAAAGTGCAGGCTCGTCCTATCAGACCAATGCACTGGAAGCTATCAATACTACTCGTCGTCAGGAGTTGCAGGCATTTCACAGGATCATTGCAAGACCACGACTGCACAAGCTGTGGCATAGTGTTGCGTGATGTAGCCTTTCCAGTCGCGTGCTGGGATGTTCAGGCAGCGTAGGTTTAGAAGATGGCGCTTGAAGTCATTGGCATCCCGTGCAGGTCACCATCACCGCGGAGCTTCTGGGCGCAAAATGGGACTGGCTTTTTGCTGATCGACTCTTGCTAGAAGGTGATGCCGATGCACATCCCTAGTCCGCGCCAGAAGAGACAGACAGCACTCTATCGGGTCATACATGGTGAGGCGGTACAAAACTATGTGAGTGCATTGCAGTAGCAATCCACCAACATCTTGGTACATGCTGCTTGAGGACAGCTTCTGACCATTTCTATCCTGGGACACATAAGGCGTGTCGTTCAGTCAGTCTCATTTTGAGAGTCTCATTTTGTAAAAAAATGACTGTTGCCTGCACGCGGTGCCCCGACTCTGCCAGTCCCTGGCGATCGGCAAACCAGTAAACTCTTCTGCAGTGTCAATAGAACATACGCCCCCCACCCCCCCCCCAAAAAAAAAAATGTGTAGTCATCACTTACTTCCTGATACTTATCCTGTGGGTCCGTGGATCCCCATCGGCCTATAGTGACTGATGCGAGGAGCCGGTCAGCGCAGGCTGTGGCAGGCATTCCAGCGCACTTGCCGGCGGCAGTTTGGTGCACACGAACGGGTGAGCATCACCACAACCTTGTCAAGCTTCAGAGAGGGCAGAGAGGGGGCTTAATCAGTAGTTGGAGTAGAGCTTGGGGATAGTGGGGTACAGATGTAACACGGAACCCTAAGGAATGATACTAGTAACTAATAGTAACTGTTCAAATTTCTATCATCTACGAAACTATGCTGATTGTTGGCACACGCTTTCAAAGCAGCATTGGCCCGTGCGTGACGGAACGCTATCAACCGATAGAAAAGGTAACATGAGTCCTTGCCATCAGCGCTGCCATTCAACTAATGCTATGAGGCTGGGGCCATTTGTGGCATTCACATCATGGCCAGGATCATTATCGAAGGTGAAATGCTTCGTATGCTCATCTCCGTACAAGATTGCTTGCTCTTTGTACGCTTTCCGTGTCCCGCATGGCAAGCATTTTTGGCAACTTGACACTGGCAGAGCTGCTCAACATGATCCACTTTCTGTAAAGTCCTGTAGTCTTCCTGCTATCCGGGTGCAAAGCACAGCTGACAATGGACAAGCTAGACTGCTAGATGTATTGTTGGTGTCGGTGGGTCTACTATCTCGGTGCTGATGCTCCTGCTAGCACCTAGCAGCTCGAGGGGCCTTTTGTACTATGCAGTTCTTGGGTTCCTTCAGTAAACCCCAGAGTACTGCTTGTCCTGCAGCTGCATGTGGCCAGCGTGAATATCGGGACGCACACATGCTCCCAAAAGCAGGGTTTGAACCACTCATGTACTTGGGTAGTTCTCTGAGTTAAGGTCCCTTTTTAGGTCCCCAACAAAGTACGGCACCCTTATAAATAAGGACCCCAAAAGTGACCCTAATGTAGAGAATGACCCACTTGATGCCAGCTTCATAGATGAGGCACTCATGGTGGCTGCCAGGCCGAGGAATCCGCAAGGAGGGCGGCAGAAACACAAAAATGGCTGCGATGTCAACTCTTCTCTTCAGGGCATTCTTTCCAACTTTGCTCGTACTTGGGCTGCACTTGGAGTGGATTGCGCTTTAAGGGGTAGGGGTTGCATGTCCGGGTTGATATCGTGCGTCTCGATTGCGCAGCGCAGGAGATTAAGATGCGGACTGCGCACGCGAGGCCAAGGGCAACAAGGTCCTGATTAGCAAGTCGACCGTGCCGACTCCCCCCAGTAAGGCTCTGGTAAGGATGCATTTCGTGTCCAACGATACATGCACACCAGAGACACAAACATGTGCGAGTGTACAGACCTATCCGTTCTCAGCGTCTGTATTTCGAAGGATATCCCTGTAGATGAACAACAGTACTTCAAACAAGATATGTATGTACGTATGCATGCATGTATGTAAATATGAATGCATGTCTAAGTATATAAACAAGTCAGTATAAACCACAAGTCAGTAAATAAACACATGTAGTAAGAATACAGAGTTAAACACGTAAACTTTCTAAACATAAATTGTGAATAGAGACATAGTAACTAATTTAATTAAGAACCTACACATCGATACACATTATTTGTATTTCTGGAGAGCTGCAGGCATGTCTAAAGTCGTCCATTTCTTGAAGTTTTCATCTAGGTGCAGAAAACATGGGTACTTGCAGTGCTCCTGTACCCCATGCCCTCTTCCACACAACAAACATAGTGACAAGTAGACAACGCCCGAAATCCAAACCAGACTCTGCTACTGCTTTGGCCTTCAGGGTCTGCCTGTTTGGCTCTGAATCATGAGAATAACCACGGAGAGCCCGCTTCAGCTAAGCTTTATGGTTGAGGGCAGTTTAGGGTTTTAAGGCTCACAGCGCCCAGGGCCTCGGTTTAAAAGCTTTCGGGATATCAAAAAGCTTCTTCTGTTCGTAAGAAACAGAATTCTCCTCATACACATGCACATACTACCTATCTTGATTTCTGTATGGTTATTTGTCTTTATTTATGCTCAGTATTTAAATATTGCCACATACAACATGCATACATGCATACATGCAGGCATACATACATACGTACGTAACTAGCACACATAGTGTTGAAGTCTACACACGCCTCTAGACACATATGAAGTACACGAAGCAACGAACTGTTCATGATAGGAACCGGGTGCGCAGATACGCCTAGATCTGCACAAACGGCAGTCAGACATGTAAGATGCTCCACATGCCTCTGCTAAAACCTCTCTCAAAACAGTCAACCTCCGCACGTGACAAGGAGATGTGGGTTTCCGAAAATAGGGGACTCTAATATAGCACCCTAAATAGTAGGATCCTTATTGTAGTGACCCCAAAAATAAAGGTACGCCTAATTCTCGGAAGCTCCCAGATGTGAGCACCTTAATATAGTAACCTAAACAGTAGGATCCTTAGTATAAGGACCCCAAAAATAAAGGTACCCCTTCCTTTCGGAAACCCCCATGTGAGCACCTGTCCTTCCAGAACCCTAAACCCTAAACCCTGAACCCTAAACCCTGAACCCTAAACCCTAAACTGTCCTTCCAGCATGCTGCAGTGCTGCGCTGCTCATCGCCATGACTTTGGGCTTGATCGTGGAGATGGGGCGTTTCCCAAAAAAGGGGACCCTAATATACTGGGTTCTTGTTAAGGGATTTAATTTAAGCTACCATAATAGGGATCTATAGTAAATAATATGGTTTCCCTATTATGGTAACTTAAATTAAATCCCTTAACAAGAACCCAGTATAGTACCCCAAATAGTAGGATCCCTACTAAAAAGGACCCCCAAAATAAGGTACCCCCTCTTTTCGGAAACCCCCAGATGTCTTCGGAAATGCTCTGAGTTTGAATCCAACACACCCCAAAGGATCTGGGCGGATGGCTTCGCATAGAACCATATAATATAGTATAGTAAACTAGAATATGGTATAACATAGTATAGTGGACTAGAACAGAAGATTAAACTGCCATGAAGACATCTTAGCAGTGGGAAGCGACGGATCGCAGACGTCATTAGCCCCCCAAAAGCGGCAGTCTTGAGCGGTCTGGCCCGGGATGCCACAGGGAGACATGCAGTTCATCGAAGAGCTCCCTGGAGGGTTCAAGGGGCTCGAAGCTTTCAACATGGTTTCCCTGCATCGGATTAGGGTCTAGGGGTTTAGGGGTTCAGGGTTTAGGGTTTAGGGGTTAGGTCACCCCAAGAAACCCCGTTCACACAGAGATGCAGTTTCAGAAGTTTGCAGAAGGTGGAAGTCTTCAGCGGTACATGAAGCATGCCAGCTACTACCATTGGAACCTTAGGCTCCTTGTACCTTGAGGGTTTGGGGTTTACAGTTTAGGGTTTAGGGTTTAGGGTATATGCTTAGGGCTTCAAGTAACTCTGCAGGCATGCCTTTAAGGCTTATGTATAAGTACACATACTATATGGGCACATGGAGCCTTATTATAGGGTCTCTCAGAAACACATGTCAGGGCATGGTTTGCAAGTTCCCCTGTGAGGGGGCACACCATCTCCAGCGTATCCCAAGCAGATTTCATCGTCTCCCCGTAGTTGATGCCCACCCAAAGTCCTCGCAAAGATGCTGCTGATCCTCAATACTGTCGTTAGCATAGTTTCCGCTGTTCGTAAAGCGGGCTTCTTGCGCGCACAAGCCACATTTCTGGTTCTTTTAGGGTACGTGTCGACGTGAAAAGAACAATGAACTCAAAATACCATTCGCTCTAGGCTTCATAGCCGATCAGGCTGCGGTATTTTGCAAAGACACGACAGGATTCATCTGTCACAGGTTGATCATAAGCAAGCAGTAGCCGACAAGGTAGCGTGCGAATCGACATGTTCTGGTGCATTCACAGATGACTTTGTCTAATCATTCTGGTGTATTCTGACAACTGTACGCGTTGTCTCTCGCATGCCCTTCTCTTTGATTGCGGTACTGAAATCCTGCAACATCCGGCACGCTTCTGCGCTCTTCCGCAATTAATGCTCTTTATTATGCCCTAACCCTCCAGGTACCTACTATATAGGGCCCTAGGGGCTCTAGTACCCTATAGTAGGTACCCGGGGGGGTTAGGGATGACTATGTCCCTGCACAATGACGTCCCGAGCCCTGAACTCTCAGCTATGCGCAACTGCCGGGTCCTAACATGGTCCCCAGCAGGATCCCTGACCAGAAGTCACTCAGAGGCCGCCTGCGAAACGATGAAGCGGTAGGGTTTAGGGTTTAGGGTTTACGGTTTAGGGTTTAGGGGTTAGGGTTTAGGTTTTAGGGTTTAGGGTCCCTAAATTAAATGCCGTAAGCTCAGGGTTTTGGGCTTTGGTGTTTCGGCCATAATAGCAGAGGGCATGAGGAGCTTGTGAGGCCCACCGACTCCCTCTTGAAAGATGCTGGACCTGGTTGTAGCCCTACAGACGTTGCATGCCTTACCGCTGAACCCTAAACCCCTATAAACCCTAACCCCTTATGAATCTCCCTTTGTAGGGTTCCTTATTGTGATTTCCTTATAAAAGTCCCTGAGAAGGTGGGTTCTTTGGAGGCTTAAGGCTCTCAGTCCGGGGCTGACCCTAAACCCTACACCCTAAACCCTAAAAACTGAACCCTAAACCCTAAACCCTAAACCGACATCCGGTTTTCCATCGAACTTTCACTACCACTCTCTGGAGGGTTTACAGAGAACAGCGCTCCGCTCAAACTTTAATGGTATTCTTTTCAACTTGAGTACAACTACTACTGTTACGACGGCGACCACTACTCCATCCTGTTGTTCTTCACCAGTGTTGCAGTCTTAAACTTCGGGATTAGAAAGCCGGTTGGATGACCCAAACATTTGTTCAAGTTCTACTGCCATGCTCTTATAAAGCTCAAGCTCCAGACCTCAGCTAAACGGCTGAACCCCAAGCCACGAAACTTCAGGGTTTATGTCTGGGGCTTTGATGCGGAAACTTGCAAACTCTGGACCGGAAGCCATAATAAGCTCTGCGGCTTCAGTTCGAGAGCCCTATGCCCTCTTGACTTCTCAATCTCGACAACCCGAAACCCTAAATGTCTTGAAAGATCCAAATCTTGAATCGAAAGCTATACCACAACTTGATGGCGGTTTATGATCTCGTGACCCCTCTGCCTGGCAACCTCAACGCGGGAAATGTCATCCAGCTCCTGTGAATGTTTCTAGAGGGTTTTACAGGCTCTTCATAAGAGCTTCTGAAAAAATAGGGGTCCCCTTAAACGGCTACTTGTGGTGGTACTTCGGGTCGACAGTAGAAGAGCCCACAAGTTGGAAACCCAGTAGTCTCAGTCCTTAAGAGTAATGTGAAGGGCAACCCCGTGCTAATTGTCCTGAATCCGGTTTCCAACTTTTTGGGGCCTAAACTTTACTACACCCTAACCCCCCAGGCACCTACTATATGGGGCACTGGAGCCCCTAGGGCCCTATATAGTAGGTGCCTGGAGGGTTAGGGAGGAATACTTGGAGGTTCATGGGTAGTTAAAAGTGGAAATATAAGTCCCCTAATATGGGTTATAATTACAGTTACCCTACTTATAACCCCACTTATAACTACCCATGAACCTCCAAGTACAGGGAGCCGTTGGGTTTGGCGGGTTCAAGGATTTGGGAGCTCGGATCTGGCGCCCATGGGGTGTACGGATTTCGGATTTCGTGCGTACTTAGAGGCCCAGGGGACTTAGTAAGTCGGTTATAAGTAAGGTTATAATTAGGGTAACTCCATTTAGGGTACTTATAACTCTACTTATAACCTACTCACTAAGTCCCCTGGGCGCCCAAGTAGGGGTCTCAAACTTTGGGGCAATGATAGCAGTTACCCATAGGCCCCATAGTAGCTCCTTTTTTTGGTTTAACCAAATTTATACTAAGGATCCTAAAAGGCAACCCNNGGAACGACAAGGGAGACTATAGGTAAACCATGCAGAAGGGTACCTACAGGATTTAGGAAGTTCAGGCCGCAGCAAAGCTACATGTCCGTCCTTTCCTTGCGGGTCACACCAGGTTCAGACTATGCTAACAGCCCTCTGTAGTTTTGGAGCAGTATGCTGCATAGTGTATTGTGTTGGTTATGATGTGCCGTGCTGGTGATACAGGCGGTCTTCACGTGACAGCTCTCAGCTGACCGTCTGAACTCAGAAACGGGTTGCTCGCCCTCTTAGCCGGTCTTAGCTGTCGATTTCCGCGCTAAAGCAAACAGGCTGACGACTAAGCCGTCGAAGGATTCTTATGCGGCTCTGTCCGCACTCACAGACTCAGATGTCCTTGGCCGAGTACAGATTGCCATAAAGGCCGGCCAGGACCAAGGCTGGGTATAAGATGGCAGCCATAGGCTCTGAGGCCGCAGGAAGACAGGAAAGCGCGGCAAGTCACCGTGACCGTGACCTAAAGCGGACACTTTGTACCCAGGACTGGCTCTGAGAACTGCCGGGGCTATGAACAGGGCAGCCAAGCCCCATGCAGCTTGTGTACCCTAAACCCAGCCCTGCACCCGATGAGGCTCGCTCTGCTTTCGTGACGGAGTGGTATGTATGCGTTTGATGCATGCGGCGGATGCAGCTCAGACCTGTGAGAAAACGCCGCAATCGAGAAAACATCGGGGCTGCTGCACTTCATGGAATGGATCGCCTTATGCTGCGTTAGGCTATGTGTCACGTCTGTGACCGAGACAAGGAAGGAGTCAGATTGTTGTCCCCACTTGAAATGTTCCAAACATGATAATAGCAGCAGCACCAGCAGGACTAGTAGGAGTCGCAGTAGTAGTTGTAGTAGAAGCAGATATAGTAATTCTCGTCTTCGTCGTCGTAGACGTTGTAGTCGTCGTAGTAGTAGTAG
>CAJNDV010035544.1:0-25673 GCA_905221635.1 Symbiodinium sp. CCMP2456
TGACATGAACATGCACAAGAAACTGCAGTTAGGAGAAAGAGAGTACAGCAGCACTGCTTCCCGCTGAACTGCCGCAAACACTTCCCACTTTTTGGCCCGAGCGGGCGGCACCTGTCAAGTCGGTGCCGCCAGAAAGCGAGCGCGAAAGCAAATTAAACTGCCTCGACGGGCGCAAAAGAAGATCACCTTTGGCCAAAACTGGTGACCTGTTTTCAGCCGCCGGCTGCCTGATCAGGGCGTCCGGTGCGGATGGTACGACCTCGGTGCACCCGTTGGAGCCAACATGTTCTCTGGCTCGGCTTCCTCGACCACCACTGTTGAGGGCGGAGCCGCCTGAGAACCTGAGCCGGACGGCCCACGGAGCGTCTCGGCCAGCTCGGCGAACTGTGCCGGTGTCAGCTTCGCAGTGGATCGAGCGAAGGACCGATCCTGACGAGCCGTGTCCCGAGCGGCATCGATCATGTGCCCGCGGGCGCCCTCCTCATCGTTCTGGTCATAGTCCACGGCCTGCTGAGCAGCAGGCTGCGTTTCTCGAGTGAGGGCCCGCGACTCCATCTCTGCCCGGTTGCGATCGCGAAGAGCGACCTGCGAGGTCTCCTGAACGGCCGTGTCCGAGCTCGCGGCCGCTTGCTGCCATGCGCCTTGCGCGAGCGCAGGCGGCCCCACCGGCACCGGAGCTTGCACTTCTTGGGTGTGCGTCATCTCGGCGAGCGCCGCCCTGGAGACCACCATCGCCTCCATGACATGGAGCTTGCTCTCGCTCTGAACGTGGAAGTTGCCGTAGTCAAGGCCGCCCACGAACGAGACCAGCACCCCGACATGAGCAAAGTCGGAGGTAGCAGCATTGTGCCACCAGTGGTTGTGAGCAGCAGCCAACTGAGCGAACTGCTCAGTCTGCTCCGGCCCTTCCACTCGGGCACGCTGCTCCCTGCAGCGGGTGATCGCCTGGATGAGCGTAGGCCCACTGATGTGGGAGACCGTCAACCATGTAGCCGGGACTGAAGTGCGAGCGCACTTCAAGTCCATTCTGTTGTTCGCGTCTCGGTACCTGAACTCCACCCGATCGGCGTCATTCCCGACCGCATCCTCAGACGATCGGCTGCAGACTCGGAGCTCGAACCTCGAACGAGCATGATCTGCCGCCACCACAACACCCTGAGGACCAACAGAGTAAGTGCGACCGCCACACTCGAACGAGAAGACGGAGCACTTCCAGCCGACGAACGCCGCGATGACCACAGAGAGCCGTACACGACCTCGGCAAACATCCCTGATCAGCAGCTCGTCAGCGAACTGCTGTTGCACCGACAGATCTGATCGGCCCTGTACCCCCTCAGGATCCCATGAAAAAGGATCTCGTTGCCGTTGTAGACCTTGATGTCTGTATACGACGGCGAGGTATCACGGAGCACAGGCCAGGAGAAAGGCTGAAACGCCTCATGGGCGAGAGCCTTGGCGGTCTGAGCAGACCAATCTCCACAAGGGACCCCTGTGGAAGAGTCCACTGAGATCGCCAGTGTCGCCTTTATCCCATCCAACGTATAGTTGGCAAAGAGCGAGAGATGATACCCAGAACTGGGTGTCATGACCTGGTCGCGCTCGGTAAGAACCTTCGTCGAGCTGGACGAATTGGTCATGATCTCCCGCACCAACCACGCCTGAAAAGGCGACACGATCCGCTCATCGCTGGTGTCGACCATGATGATAGGTCTTCCGATCGTCATCCTCGCAGATCGCGACTGACTCCATATGCTGAGGAAGACGAACCTCGTAGGGGTTGTGAGCAGCAGGTGGGAAGTTCGCGCGATCGCGACGACCCCTTCGCTCACGACGATCATGCTGACCGCCCCAGTGACCACGAGGCTGGTTCGGATACCCAGCATAGGTCGGCTGATCAGCCTGCTGCTGACCTTGCCCCCAGGTGTCCTGCTGACCCCAACCGGCCATTGCTCGAGCTGAGTCCCAGGCCCCACCTTAGTGCTGACCGACACAAAAAGATCCTTCACGGATCCGAGACGATCGTCTCGACCCAAAATGGCCACGATAGACGTGGTTGATCAAACACTGAAAAGTGCATGCTGAGAACGTGCTGCAGTGTGACCCTCCTATACCAGACCAACCTCACCGATTATAGGAGAACGACGGAACTGTTGCGAGATAGCGACGAGGGCCCAGAGAAAGTCGAGATCGTGCCAGGCAGAGGCGCAAGCTGTCTTGTGAAACGGAAGAGCACGGGACTGGACTCGCATTTCCTGTCGCAGCATGCCCCCCCCCCGAGCCTCGCTGCTCATGTTGGAGGCCTGGACAGGTCAGAGACCGCCGACTGCAAAATTATTAAGCAACCACCGAAGTAGAAGACTTTGACATCGCTTGAATGGCTTGCTGGCGTAGCCAGGTGGGGGACAAGTTGACCCCGCATTTCGCGGCCTTTGCCTTCCAGAAAACAGAGCACAAGATGAGAACAGGCACACTACAAATGCCACCGAACTTAATGCCAGAATATCTGCTGACAAATCGGGATGGCTCAAACTTTTCAGCAAATGGATACCGCCAACCAACAGTGGAACAATCATGGCGAAAATCCTACGACGGTCCCACACCTCAGAGCCATACACCTCAACGCCTGATGCCCCAAAGCACTCGAAGCTGGTAAGCCTGCAAGAACCTTGCCTGCGCTTCAAAGCCTACCCCCAACTCACGCGAAACTGAGCGGCGGGACCGCACCACTTTTTGGACAGCGCAGACCTGATCTTTGGGTTTCTTCAACGTCCCGTCAATCTTGGGATACCCAGAAGCCCGACCTTAACACCTCAAACAAGGTATCTTCCCCGCCGGCCCTGCCGCCTTCCGGGGGCGCAAGCCGACACCTTCGGGGAGGCCACCCCGGGCCTGTGCAAAGTTTAGCGTTCGGGGTTCTGGTAGAGAACGAGAGCGAGAGAAAGACGTTCAAGGGCTGAACGCAAAATGCAAGCCGTTTATGAACAGATTCAAACGTAACCAAACCCAACACTGCCAGCCCCTCTATTTCTCTATCAGCCATCGATTTGCATACCGTGTCCGACTGAGAAATATACTGAAACTTGAAACTTGACCAACCGGCCACCCTGTGCCTCGGCATCAGAGAAGGCAAGGTGGCGATCGAGGAGAACCTCTACCTGCCCAACAGGTTGCACGACCATCACCTCAAGACCTACCCCCACCGCATAGTTAGGATGCGAGCTGCAAGGCTGTCGTTGGGCAGAGTGCAGCCGCAAAGCCATTGCAATCCAAACTCACGAAAGCTGCGCTTCAACGCAGCGTGACATGAAACGGTAGAACTGGCATCGTACGAATTACTTCGGGAGTCAAGCGGTATGATACGACGTCCTACAACTCTACCGCACCACGGTCGTAGAGAAGGAAATGCTCCAAAACCCCCGGGCAGCCCTGGCCGGGCTGGGCACGAGCCTCGCCCCAACGCGACGTCACATCATAGCCGATGGAAACCGATCGCACCGTCTCCCCTTGGTGAACACAGCTGAGCCCGCCTAATGCCAACCTGGTCATCAACATCTTCATCACCATGCTCGCGTCCGGGAACACGCAGCAATCGTGGAAACAAAACGCCATTCCCGAGATTTTGGATCAAGCAAAAACTCCCTTGGCTCTGCCTGAAGCAAGCAGCGAAAGGGCCCCATGGCCCCAGGCGCAAGATGCGCAAGCAACGAAACCGAAGATAGCCTGATGGGCCCGAAGCTCAAACTCTCCTGCCGAGCACGCTGCCGATTTGTCGGGAGATGCACTCTGCCTCACGGCACAAGGTGCACTCTGGTGGATGTGGCATCTGATAGTCCGGCCAAACATCGGACCGCTTTCCTAATAGAGCTTCTGCACTTCCGCGTCTTAATGGTTTCGCGAATCCGTGGAAAAGTGTGGAGAAGGGGCTTGGGATTTGGTCTCCGGATTATGGCTATGCCGAGAGCACGTATGGGACCTGCGCAGCCTGAAAGCCGAAGCGGCAAGGACAGCATCGCGAGCATGACTCTCGAAAAAAAATAACAACTTACCGCCCGAGAACCTGATGATGCCAAGTCCCAAACCCAACTAAAGCTTGTCTTCAGCCGAAGAAGGCCGGGCCAAGTTGCGATCTGCGTCTCGTCCGTGGCTTCGGGGGGCAGGCCGGACCTCGTCAAGAGAACTCTTCACCGGTTAGTTGGTCTGGGCCCTGGGCTTTTCGGCGCTAGGAGCGCGGCTCGGCTTCGCCCACTTGCTGGCTACTGTTCGCGGTGTACGGTAGACACATAGACTTCGTCACATCATAAACAACGCAGTGGACATGGGACAACACACGCATAGACATGCTCAGGCACAGAGAGACACAGAGAGCGAGACACACGCGCACCTGAACTAGAGCATGCAGGGGCATACGTGTTCACATGCACATATGCTCGTGTACAAGCCGTATGCAAACACCAACCAAACAAACCAAACAAACCAGACTAACGAACTCAAACACATACATGCATACGTGCATACGTGTATCTTTCTGTCCGTCACTGCAAGGACGTCCCTTGGTGTGAATTGCTGTCGTGGCAGGTGCCCAACCAGTCGGGTGTTTCTAGATGTTGCAGGTCCACGAAGAGGTGAGGAGCGATTGACTGACTCACTGCCCTGTGCATGTCAGTGCAATCTGTGCTCAAGCACACCCCTGTACTTTTTGCAACATGTCTAGTGTTCAGCTTTTTCAGGTCCACCCACCACACGTGTGTGCTCCTGGAGTGCACCTTGCTGCACTTCAGTCAAGGCGCAGAACCAGAGCGAAATCCTCCGAGCAAGGTTCTCTGAGGGTTTTGGATGCTCCGGCCGTTGGGATACAGTGTGGCTTCTGCCGTTCTTCTCTAACTAGTTGCAGTGTCGCCCTGCAAGAACATGTCAAGTCCTTCATCGTGAGGTGCTGTGACTCGAACCACCTGAAGGCACGGGACAGAATCTCATGAAGCACGGTCGATCTAGGAGTTCCGGATCAGTGATGTCCCAGTTGCTTGGCGTGCTTGAGCTGAAACCAGGCATGCGCCAGCATGATCAGCATGGCAGCGAACCTGACGCGGCCACCGGGGAAGCACAAAGCTCTCTTTTCCACGCTCACTCTCGTGCTCGTTTTTATCCGCACAAAAAAACTTGCACCCTTCAAAAGAGCACAGAAGTGTAAAATGAAGCTACTCAAAGTGTGAAGAACGGTAGACTTGCTCCCTAAGTCTCCTTTCTGTAGCATTATTGTGCTATCAGCTGCAGTTCATCGTTGAAGAGCGATGCCAATGTACAACTAACCTGAGCAACTCTGTCGGAGCTGCACAAGTCCAACCGATCCAAGCAGCCAAAGGAACAGCACACTCCTGGATTCCGCATCTCAGACATGTTCAGGCTTCAGGCTTCTTCGGAGACAGAACCTCCCCGCACAAGTTGGGATGTGACATTGTCTTTCGCTTGCGTGAGCTCTGGGCTCCGCAATAGAAGGAATGTCTGGACATTTCGCTTGGGATGAAGATGTGTTGTCAAGAGTCTGAAACAACATGTCTGAGCAGCGTAAGCACAAATGTGCTCCAGCAGGAATGACTCTGTGGCAGTCAGAAGTACTGAGATTGCTGCACTCGATGCGTCACAGCGCCTCCATTACACATGCTAATGGCTCACTTGTAGAAACTCCCGAACTCGCGAAAGTCAAACCCTCAAACTATTGAGAGACCGAAGCTGCAATCGCCTGCATCTCCCCGTTGATCGTCTACTCATGATCAACGAGAAGTAAATTTCAAGCGAATAGCAAACGAATCCCCAGCTTGTGCCAGGCATCGTTGACAGCCGTCGCATGAAGCCCTCAGGGTCAGATTCGTTCCAAGCTCTATTTCGTGCATAAGACCTAATGGGCCCCCGCACGAGGAAGCACCGCTGTTGCCTTCATAGAAATCGCAGAGGCGAAGCGCGCAAATTCAGTCACAAATGCCCCAAGCCTTCAAATGCGAATCTACACCCTTCGCAAACGTGCTGGCAGCAAGCCTGTGCAGTGGTATCCACGTTGAAGCGTGTGAGACCATGGTCCTCAGATCCCAAAACCCGAAAGCCGCAAGCCGCCTCGCCCGGAACCCGGAAGCTCAAACCTCAAATCGCGCTGCAACTTTCTGAGCGTCCATACAATCAACCAACCGAGCCACAACCCCAAGACCCCCTCACGCCAACATCCCAAATCCCAAAAGGTGCACTACCATCATCCAGGACGCATCCATAGCCCAGCTACATATCGACGCATCCGACGTGCCTGAAGCAGCTCACGGACTTGTGGTTGCATGGCGAAGCTCTGAGCTTCAGTCCAGGAGGCTGCGTCGTGCTCTCGTGGTTTTCGCGGTTTCGTACACAAGTTGCACTTCCACAACATCAAACAGCATCTGAACAGCATTCAAACCTGACCTGCAGCGTTGGGAACTGTCCAGAAAACGGCTTGATGCAGCCCATTCGCCTGAAAAGAAGAGCATCCCAAAACACGGCCTTTGGCTTCCTGGCCTAACTGGCCCAGAACCCCCTTCCCACGGCCTTCGGCCGATGGATACAGCGGCACGCCGTGGAACTGCCAGAATTGCTGCAAGCGGTCAGGCATGCTTTGGCTCCAGAGCACTTCAGAGACCCGCAGCCGTAATGGTCCGTTCAAGCCTCTCCCGAAAGCACAAACAGGTCGGCCTGCAGCGGACTTGAGGACACCCCAGAATAATTGAAGAGACCTCAGGAAGTCACAATGATGGAGCCTTGAGGGGAGGCCTGCTTCTGAGTTCTGCTCCAACGGGCGTTACGAGACAGAGAGAAGGGGACGAAGTCCGCGTGCTGGCTCTACTACTGATTTTCGCAAGGTCTTGTCCCCTAACATTTCCATTTCGAACACTCTCAAGTCCAGCAATTTCCCAAACCCTTCCAAGGAGCAACACGCCCGAAACTCGGGTGCCATCCCAGCAGCTTTGCGAATCGCTATCCAAAGCAAAATGGGCACCCAGGAACAGAAGAACCTGTGCTTTCGCCACAAGGGCCGCGGGGTTCAGGTTGCATATCAGGTTTACAAGAGGTTCAGGCAAGACGGGATGTAAACTCGGTGCATGTGTTTGAGATTGAAGTTGGCGGACAGGCGGCCACGGCTGAAGCTGCCAAGTGCATGAACAAGTGCTTGCAAATTCTAGGGGCTGGGGCTGGGGCTGGGGATGGGGCTGAGGTTCCCAAAGTATCAGCAGCTTCCTTGCGGCAAGTCGCCGAGAGGATGAGAAGAAAGACCAAGGAGTTGTAGTAAAGAGGTAAGCCGACGCCAATCACAAACCTCACGCCACAGCGACATGACGGTGATGCACAGTCGCAAAGGTCACATAGAAGCTGGACATACCATCCAGCTACAGCCTGGAGCCCATGCGATGCTCGCCCGACTCCGACAGCTGCTGTCCCTAGCGGCTTTCGGGTTTCCAAAGAGCCAAGGTGCTTTGTGTGCAGGTTCTCGCAGATGCCTCGCACACTGCTCGGAGAGCGGACATCGAAAGCTGGATGGAGAACTTCTCAATTCTCACATACGAGGGCAGACCATCCCAGGTAGCATCCAGTGCGTGGGAAGGTCTTGCCTATACTACGAATGGTCATCGGGCAACATGACTGCTACAATGGTGGCTTTCTGCGAACAACAGGCCAACTAGCCTAACCCACACCAACATCCAGAAGTGATCGCAGAAGCAGCAGACAAAATCAATCCACCAAATACCAGACAGCCTACACGACCACGTGTCGTCGCGAACACACACCTGAAATCTAAATCTGCCTTACGATACAGGATCAGGCCATTTCACACAAAATGCGGCACCATGTGAAGGTGCACACGATCACCCAACTTCACGCACCTCACGCGAAATCATACCACATGGACACAAAGCCTCCAGAAAGTTACATCTACATCTTCCAGGCAGGCTCGCACTAGTACCACATCCTCAGACACGTCCAAGCATCATCGAAGGTCAGCCTACTCCAAGCGTACCATCAAAGTAATGTCACATACCAGTATGATGTGTCGCGGCATATCAAACAAAACATACATCCTATAGTGTCTACACCTTTTCTACTGCAACTCATCCTAGAAAAGCTCTGCTGCCGAGCCGAAATCATGATCCCCCGAAGAAGCAGAAGAGAAGAGGATTTTGCTTGTTTCCATTCTTGCTGGTGCCCAAAATCCCTCTTATATATGTGCCACGTGGACACTCTTTCAACTGTGAGTTCATCGCTTGTGACTTTCCGCGCGAGCTGCAATAATTTCAATCCTAAACTCCATTCACCTGCCCAAACACATGTGCATGTGTTTACGGCCAAGCCACTGAAGAGCGGGGCACCGGCATGGACTTTGGGATTCTTCCGCACCTTCAGATGCGCTCTGATACAGTATGGATGTACATGCGTTCGCCAATCGCATTTGCATCTATGCGTCCTGTGTATGTGCCTGCATATACACATACATACATACATACATACATACATACATACATACATACATACATACACACATACATACATACATACATACATACATACATACATACATCGCTTTTTCGCTTTTCGTGGCGATGTGTCCGTGTCGGACGCAGCCCTTTGCATGCGTTTAATTACAAAAAGTGAAACAATCTGCTGCCTGTTCAAAGGCGAAGTTCGCAATAACAGTCGCACCCCGTACAGAATTAGCACAGGGCGCCGCCTTGCGGAGAACTTCAACTGTCGGACATGAGACAGGTGGTACGATAAGACAGGCAGGAACACGATGCGTCCAGAGGAAGAAGGCCCCGCGGATGAAATCTGAGAAGAGACGAAGCTGTGCCACGGGTGTGGCGATGGACCGGAAAGAGCGGAGAGGTAAGGGAAGGTCGCACGTGTCAACCAATCCTTCACATGAGAGAAGGATGAACTCCTCAGCAGCTAAGTCACGACACATCTCAGAAAAAGCGAGTACCTCTGGGCATCTTTGGGCATGTTCATGGAGAACAGTGCTGCGGAAAGGGAACAAAATCCACGGTTCCCGGGCTGGTGCACGTGAGTACCTAATGCCAGGCCGAGTAGGGGCTTCGATCTGAGCAATCATGCCATTGGGAAGCTCTAGCCATGGAGTCAAGGCATCGGCATCCCGGAAAGTGGCAAGAGAGTGTCCTGGGGAAACGCACTCTGCAAAGAACCATTCGGCATAGTCGGTATCACAAACCTGTTTGGCAATGTATTGGTGCCAGCCAGCCCACTGAACAGAGACTTGCTCGTCCCCCTCAAGGGCCTCTTGGAGCTGACTGCTCCATTGCCTAGCAGTGGCTCTGAGCCTTGAAGCCTGCAAGCATTGCGACCTAAAGGCCTGCTTGTACCTATCAACGAGCTCCTGGTATTCCTGGACAAGATTCGCATCGTGACAATACATGTCCTCGAGGAGTCCAAGGACAAACTCACAGGGCGTGTCGGCTTCTTCAACTACAGGGGTAAAATCCCAGCAGACGCTGGGTCCCTGTGCTTGTGTCGCAGGGAGCTGGCTATGTCGGCCATCGTCGTATTTTCGGCTCCCAACACCTGGCGCAGGCTCCTCCTCGATCCCGGCGTTCGTGAGAGCATGCCTACACGGCAGGCTATGTGCGAGATGGTTGCACAAATCTCGGTTGGATCTGTACTGCTTTAGGCAGACAGGGCATTGTGTACCCTGTGCGAGTCTGCGTGTGGGCTTGACTCTCCCATGGCATTTGAAGGCATGGTGCGACCACGAGCACAGGTTGTCAAAAACAATACCACATACCCCACACACCTCTCTGGGGTTAGTAGCATCGACAAGGTCATTGGGAACTACAGCACCTGCTTGGAGGTAGGATCGGAAAGCCAGCCCCCTATACTGCTGTAGTTCGGCAGCCCATAATTCGGCAAGAAGTGCGGTCTGTTTGGCTTTGTTGACAGCTCTCTTCCAGCCATTAGGGCATGCCCTAATATAGGTGATGACTCCCTCCCAGGTATGCCAATCCTTTTTGCAGGTTGCGGCTCGTTGATGTTGGTCCTGAAACCATTGCAGGGAGTCAACTACAAGGCGTATCCATGTCTGCTCATATTGGAGAATAGCCCAGAGCTCAGCCGTGGCCTTAATAACAGTAGCCTTGAGGTGCCGCAATCTTTCCACATGCAAGGCAACTGCTGCGCTGGGAATTCTGGCGACAGCAAGCACATAGGGTTGGCTGAGGTGGCAGGCTTGTTCAAAGGTGAACTTAGGGCGCAACATATAGCGTGCCATCTGTACTAGGCAGCTCTGAAGTTTGGCAAGTTCCTTTCTCCCAGCACCGGACCAGGTCCCACCTCCATAGTAGAGGACGGACTCTACAAGCGACGTGAAAAGAACTGCCTTTTCATGCTGAGTGACTGATGGCGAGCTAAAGACAAGCTTCTTGTGCTTGTTGAATGCCTGCCATGCCGCACCTATACGGGTTTTAAGCTCACGCTTAAGACACCCCTCGGCCTGTATAACCCCACCAAGGTGCTTATATGAGGAAACCAGGCTTAATCTAGCACCTTGCCAAAGCTCTGAGTCCAGCTGCAGGGACGGTTGCGCCCCTGCAAATATTTCTCGAGCGACTTTTTGCGCGCCGGGGCCAACAAGACTAACCACTGCTTCAGTCTTGCCCTTTCTCAAATTGGGCAAAAGTACTGCTTTTAAGCATTCATCGAGTGTTTTGGAAGCAGCAAGGCGAAGCCTCTCGACAAGCTGTAAAGGGGTAGGTGCTTGCAGGAGGATAGAGAGGTCATCCATCCATGTCACATCCAGAGGGTGGCAGACAGAGGCAGGAGCAAGTGAGGTATCTGAACTGCACATCCATTGTGGATGCCAGGGCAGGTCAATTAGGATGCCAGCTTCTCGGAATTGACTCCGAACCCTGTTGGATATCTCAGCGAAAAGAAATGTGAAGACTAGGTCTGCCAAGTTGTCGCCTGGGCGTGTTCCTCCACGGACGTATGCAAAACCTCCGGTTGAACCGAAGGTGAACCACGCGTCTTCGCCTACTTCTTGCATAAGCCCGGCTGTCCATTGGGACGCGCCAGCATCCTGGATCAATGACCTTTGACGAACGTAGGTGTGCAGACGTGGGATGACATCCGGGCCAAGTCCAAGTTCTTTGACAAGCCCTGCGACGTGATGGTCATTTAGAGGCCCTCCGTGGATGAGGGGTCTCACGACCCTATGGAAGGCCTCACGTAGGTCAACAAAGAGTACGGCACACGAAGTTTTGTGCTGGAGACTGGCTCTTTGGAAGGCACGAACTGCATGCGTGGCAACCTGTACTGGCTGGCCTTTGCGACCGCCGATTTGCAAAGGCGAGCAAGCAACATCAAGGAAGGGCGAGCATTTGTTGCGCATTGTGGCATGGACAGCCTTGCCGACCGAGCTACTAACGAGAATGGCTCTGTAACTCTCGCAATCAACCTGGCTACCTTTTCCTTTCCAGATTGCATGTAGAGTACCTCCCTTCCATGCGATGGGTTCTTGCAGTCTAAACGCTGCCTTCAGGAAAACCCGGAACACTGACTTCGACAGCGCTGATGCGCGAAGGTGAAGAAGGTCAGCCGGGACGCCATCATTGCCGATCGCTTTTCCACACTGGGACGCACGCAGGCTATGTTCGATGTCAAGAAGTGTAGGCAGGTCGTCCCAACTTAGCTGCAGGTGATCCAAGTCGTGTGCCTTTTGCCTGTCAAGGCATGCTTGAATGTGGTGATTGACACACACTGGTGCTCCATCTTCAATGGAACTGAAGTGCCGAATCCAGCGCTGGTCTGCCTGACCAACATCCTGTGCAATAGAGCCATCCTCCAACTTGATCAATGGAAGTGCAACTACCCCCTTTGTCCGGCTACGTGATGGGCCAAGGAGAGGTCGAAGCTTCTGCACGATGTCCTTTGTAGTGGACTGCGTCGCTGAACGGGCGATGCTGGCAATATAGTTGCGCTTATCGGCACGGATACTCCTTTTGAGATCGGGCTGGAGTCTGCGCAAGTCATGGACGCTTCTCCTCAAGACTGCGAAGGAGCACAAAGCACGAGTGATCCCGCTAAACCAATGGGCAACTAGAGGATGACCCTTCAACCAAGCCCCAAAAGAGGCCCTTACGTCGGCATTGGTACATCCTCGGCTGGACCAGCTGATTTGTTTTCTTAGGTGGACTCGTTGCTGCCTCAGGTCCCAAGTTGTTTGGGTGAAATACGACCTGTGCTGAGGTCTCCGTTTGAGAGGGAAGGTCGTAACCAAGGACTCACTGAGGTGCCCAGCAATGGCAGCATAGTGAGTGTGTGCGTCGACTGTCCAAGGGATCTCAGGGACACTGGAGCAAATCGCGTCGAGCTGATCTGACGCCTTTGGATCCTGCAACCTAGTAATGTCAGCTCGAGGGGGCTTCTTGGACTGTCGGACACGCAGGCGCATCCATGTGTGTACATCCAAGGTCACTCCAAAGTGGTCAACGCCTTTCTGTCCAAAGTCGATATCATACATGACGCGAGAACCATGGTGGGCAGCCTGCCAGCTGGACGGCAATGTTATGAAATCTATTCGCGATGTAGCACCATGGCCGGGGGACGCCCACGTAAAAGAGTCCCCTTGGTGAATATCTGCGAAAGTGGAGGGAACCCAGTTATCTAAACCATCAAGCAAATTAAGCAGGATGGGAGGGGGTGGCGGACCACCCTCCCACACAAGATCCCCAATACGTCCATTAGCAGATTGCTGGAGTCTGGCATTGAAGTCTCCAAACAAGGCAGTAGGATCACCTTTGGCAGCTGCAAGCAGTCGGTCATGAAACTGCTTCCACCAGGTGTTTCGAGATGGATCGGTTGCCGTGGGGGCATGTATCACAGCAAGCACAAAGCGCAAGGGTCCTCGGGCATACCTTGCAATAAGAGATCGAGGACACGCATGGATGATCCGGATGTCCTCTGAACTGAAACACCAAGGCGTCTTGTTCTGCCACGCGAACGGTACAGTTCTAGACAACCAAAGTTCAACACCATGATGGCCGCTGCTGTCCTGTTGTGACAGGTAGCGGAGGTGAGTGGCAGAAACAATGGTTTCTGAACGCTTCGCCCGGGTTTCCTGTAACCCGACAATGCAGACCCCAAGTCCCTCAAGCTGTTCTCGAATGAAAGGGACACGTCCAACCAGGCCGTTATCAGCATCCTCCTCAAGGGTTTGTACGTTGACGGTGACTATCCGTGGGGCAAACAAAACATCAACCCAGTGCAAACTTGGGTCAGTCTCGGAAGCCGGATGACTCGCGACCCCTCTATGAAGTTTAGAGACATCTGGTATAACGTCGGAGCCGGGGTCGGTCATCACCGTTCCTTGCAAGGTAGGCCAGCTATCTGGTCGTAGAACAGCCTCAACCAGAAGCCAGAGCCAGGCGATGTCGCCTCTAGCTACCCAGCCGGTAAGGGAGGCCAGTCCCTCTGGAATGTCAGTGGATGAAAATCTGGTATCCTTGGCTAGGACATCGGCAAGCTCATTTAGGGGGTTGCCTGAATGGGCTTTAACATGGGCATACTGAGAGCGATGAACCTGACCAGAAGACTCTGCGGCTGCTGCAATAGCCCTGCAGGCCTGGGCTAGGACGTCGTCTGATCCAATCTGGCAGCCCCCAGACGTCTGTCCAAGGGCAGCAGTGCAGTCGCCCCAAACATGTGCCGGAACTGCAAATGGCTTTTGAAGGATCCATGCATGTGCCCAGAACATCGCTGATTTTTCCCCATTGATAGCAGAGTGCTCCCTGGCGCCGATGTAATGAGTCTCACCAACAAGGTGAACTTCACCCTTAGCAAATCCACAAATTTTTGAGCCCTGCGCCCAGGAGGCAAGCACAACAAAGGACCAGCCACTACGTTTTCCGTCGAAAGAGCCATCTGTGTAGATGTCATAGCGGGAAGCTGGAACTCCTAATGGGCTGTTGCCAAGATGCCTACGAAAAGCATCGGTAGAGGCAGGGTGCAAAGTTAGCCCTGGCGGCAAATCACACGGCAACTGCCACTTAGCGTTGAAAATCTTGACAACATCGTCAAGCGATCGGCCAAATCGCATGTTGACCCTTGTAAGGTCGTGTGCTTGACAACCTGGCAACAAGGTCTGCAGTTTCAGCGCTTTGGTATTGGCTACATCATCACTGGGTTTCGGGGCACGAGCTGGTGGAAAAGGTCTGGCTTCAGCTACTTGTTGCCTAGCACGTATGCCGGGCCTAACCCTAAAGTATTCCTCAAGAGTCTCTATCAACGTGGCGGCTTCCCATAGAGGCCTGCCTGCTTGCTGCTTGACAGATTGCTCAAGGAGGGTAGGTCCATCGGGAAAGGCCCAAGGGGTGGAAAGATCATTCGGAAAATGCACAACAACACTACGGTCGAGGGCGGGTGTGGCAAGAAGCCCAGATGCAATTCGGCACGGCGTCGGTATGGCTCTTACTGCGGGCGTGGGCCCTTGCGCTGGTATACTATCACAGTCAAGACAGCTATCATCAAGTCCATATTGGGCATGTGGGCTGAACTGAACTGAAGCGGATTGAGTAACTTGAAGGGCAATCAGCGCAAGGAACCCAAAAGTGCGAAAGTGAACAAGAAAACGGAGCCCAACACATAGGGCGGCAGCGGAGAGAGAAGCGCTCAAGCATGGCAGGAGGAAAGGGGTGCTCCCAGTGTTGCCATCGCGAATGGCACATCCAAGAAGGCACAAGGACCACATTACTACTCGACTGCCAACAGTTGCAACTCTGTTCTCCCCGTCTTCAGGGTCTTGTTCTGCAGATGGCGCGTTCCCGCGGCTGCTAGAGTAGTGGCCACTTTGGCAGTGCCCTCGGTGGCCAACAGTCCAGCTGGTACCCCCAGTTCCAGCATCACCTGATGCAGAGCTGGAAGAAGGCATGTGGTGCTGACTGTGGTTGCCTCTACTGCTATCGCTTCCCCTTCCGGGGCTGTCGAGAACAAAGGAGTCAGGATGGATTTCTGTGACAACCGTCCGAACGAAATTGGGATGAAACTCGGCGACTAAGACCTCACCTGCAACAACATGTCGTATATGGTTGGCTTGGTCGCCACTCGCCTGACCTCCAAAGAGTCTGGTGTGATAGCCATGAGGGCATCTGACACTGAGCCGTCTAACTACTTGGGCGACGTCAACCTGGCCGTTGTCGGCATATGCCCACGACACAAACAAGTGCAAAGGTCGTAGGTCAAGGACATACGGTATCCTTGCGCCGTCTTGAGAATAATCTCCGAGCTGGCAGGCCAGCATGACGCCAAGTGATCTGAGGCCGTTGCGGGAATGGTCATCAATCGAAGGAACAGCATGAACTAACGTGAACTGCCCTGCAGGCAGTCCTAGGGCATTCGCTGCTGAGGAGCTATACGCAGCAAAAGCGTCCCTATCAACATGCACTGCGGTTTGCTCTCCATCAGTTAGGACCCAAACATTCTGATGGGATTCACCTGGCAGATAAGGTGCAAGGTCCCATTCCTGCTCGGGCACAAGCATTTCACTAATTTCTGGCATTCTATGTCGTTGATATCCACTGTCCTGGATGGTAAGCAAATCTCCCTCCTCGGGAAACACATTGGCTCCATGGGGTACATGCCATGGGACGTCTTTGACAAACACAACACATTCAACACTCTCATCAATTCCCGCAAAGGAGAGAATGTCAGCCCTTGTAAGTGTCTGGGGGACAACCGCGCAGAAAACTCGCGGAGGAGCTATCTGACGATCAATAAGGACTGCGACCCCAACACTGTGCCACCTTGGTAATGCAAGCGCACAGACCTGATGTGACCTGGGCTGGGGAAAGACAGGTATTAACCTAGGGCGGCGCCTTTGGTTCTCGGCAAGTCGGATTTGTGTTACCGACGTCATGGCTTCTCCAACTCTGGCCGGGAGTCGGATGGTGGGTATTACGATTTCAACCCAGTATTCTTGCGCGAATAAAAGGAAGGGGACCAAGGTGCCAGAACCAACGGATTGGTCCGTCAGGATGGATGCAGCAGGCTCCCTAACACTTTCAGGACCAGACTCTGGCCTGTAATGGGCAGACGCTTGTTCCCCTACCCTAGCAGGATTTTCATCGCCAGCAGATCCCGATCCAGGGAGGGAGTTGCCTGCGGATTGAATGGGATCGAGAGCAAACTCAACAATGAAAACCTGCCCTGGTGCAGCGCGAAACCAACCTGCCTCGCCTGGCGCGCAATTAAAGGAGACAGTGCTACCCCTAGGAGCATTGGCACCAAAGAGGGAAGTGAGGGCATGGCTGTTAAGCTGCCCATCTACAGCTCGAATAACCTGCCATCCTGCTTTTATGGGCCGGCAATCAAGAATACAGCTATTCCATGGCGAGCGATTACCAGCATGAGCAATATCGACGGCTAAAACTGTCCGGCACGCATGGCCATAAAGTTCAACGTCGGGTATTCGAGGTAGCGCTGCCTGGATGCTGAGGTCCTGTGGATCGGCTCCAGCAGTTCTGGCTATGTCTCCCCTGTATTGGGTAGGGGCGTGTCTTGCAACGAAATGAAGGTAAGCCTCGCGGCCCTTTACCACACAATAGGCATCGGGAGGCTGCTCCTCGTTAGCTTCTGGGTAGGGGGGCCATGGCCTAGTACTTAGCAGTCGCTGCCCTAATGTAACCGGGCGTGGTCTGTGCACTCCCTTAGGAAGAAAGAGGACAAGCTCGCCCGGAAATAGATGCACAATCTGGCTGTCGGACACGCACTCTTCCTCTAGGCCTACATAGATGTCTACTTCCCCAATTTGCCAGTCTGAAAGGCAGGCTGTGTCAAAGAGTTCCTGCTTAGTGATATAATCAGGAACGCTGAGAACAAAATTCCTGCCATCTAAGCGATTGGTGTTGAAGAAGCATCCTTGGTGATCCCCTGCCCATTGTGGTCCGGAGATGAAGGCAACAAGATGGTCAAATGGTTGCGGCTGCACTGGAAGTAGGATGGAGTGACGCTTTTGCTGAGGAGAGGGTCTCGCGGCACGAATTGCACGCTCAAGTTCAGTAATGGTAGCGGGCAGACGAAGGGCGACAACAAGTCGCTCTGGCCGGTAGCCTTCCTTGTAGACAAAACTGGGGACCCACTGAACTGTTTCATCCTCAGATGAGGAAGCGAGATCAGCTTCAGCGATGTCAGGCTCAGCTCCATCGGCAATAATGCCCGGTAACTCATCTCTAAGCCATCTGCCTCCAAGCTGTAAGACTATGTTCCTCAGATGAGCAATATGCCTATTTGCTGCCTGCGTGTGACCAACTGGTTCCTGCAGAATCTTAGCCGAGACGGCAACAGAGTATCGGCAAAGGGCAAGAAATGCTCTCACAGCCTGTGCGAGGGAACAACAAAGATCAGGGCTGACAAGTAGGACAATAGTCCTAGTTTCAACTCCAAGAGAGCCTTGATAGGCTTGAAGGAGGGCGGGAGGGACTTCCTTGAAATCCTGTGCCGGGCTAATGCAGGAGTCAAGCAGCTCTGCACCACACATGAATGCTGTCTGGCCGAACTTTTCACAAAGGAAAGGCATGGCATGCGTGTGCCGCACTATGTTGCTATCACCCCTTCCAACCTTATCAAGTGCAGTACAGAGAGGGCTACCACTTGTATTAGCAGCAGTGCTATGCGGGCCATTGGCATGTAGGCCGACAGAGTTAGCCTCAGTCTGAGTACTGCGGGAATTTAGAGCTCCTCTGGCAAAGGGCACATTAGCCCTACGATCGCTCCCAGGAGGGGGATCGTTATTGTCACTGTCTTCATCGTCCTGATTCTCTGACGCTATAGAGGATGGCGGGGTGACATCCAGCACTAGGGCAGAATTGAGCCTATAACCAAAGATGAGGACCGTTCCCTGCGGGGACATGTTGCGAATTTGTGGAGCACACCTCGTAAAGACAATGTGGTGAAGAGGCGGCGGTCTCAGGCCTAGCCAGTCCGCGTATCCAAGTGGATCATCTACATCCTCCGTGAGAATGGAAGAAAGTCCCATATTGGCCGGTCTGCCATCAAGGAAAAGCAATCTGCTCTGCCGATCGGGAACTGGTGGCAGGGGAACAACGGCAAGAACCCCACGACAATCCTGTCCTGAGTGGCAGTAATCCCCTAGCTGGGCACCTAGTGGCCTGACAAAAGTGACCTGTGTTGGCGATCGTTCAACAAGATCAGCAATGGTGCCAGTAAGGTCGGCAGCTTGCTCCTGGTCTAAGTCAAAGACCCTGTGCTGCTCGTATTGAAGAACGAAAAGCTGGTTACGACTCGTCCGTGCTGGCAACGGAGGATCCTCAAGCCAGGGGACCTGTTGATTGAGCCTAACAGCAAGGTGGTCAAACCAGGCTGGCGAAGCACCTTCTGGACGAAACTGCAAGACCCAGCCGGTATCAACATAGAAGCTTTCTCCTGCAGGTAAGGGGTAGATGGACCCGGCAGCAAAGATTTGCCACGGCCTATCGGTAAACCTTGCTGCCTCCTGTTGGCATTCATAGAAGGTGACAAAACTGAAGACAACCTTCGCATAGACAGGGCCCCGAAGACTGCGAAAGTCGAAAATGACAGTATGCCTGCCTGAGGGTGCGTGCCACGTAGGGGCAAGGACGAGCGATCCAAAATCCCTATCAAGTTGGGGGTTTGTAGGAATAAGGTCTTCAAAGAACGGTGGGAGCCGGCTTTCGAGGCTTCTGCGGACCTCTCTTATGGCCTCTGACTCAACACAGGGCAGACCAAGGACCGGGATGGCCGTCAAGACTTGATAGTCTGGTATATAGACTTGAAAGGTGCACGGAGCAAAGGCTCGATCAGTTGCCGACATGCACCCGGCTGAAAAGGTCTCAAGTGGTCCATAGATGGTGACAGGCTGATGGTCACGAAGCCGACGGATATGGGCTTCTGCGTCCGTAGCATCTAAAACTGACCTACTGGCTTGTGGGCGTAGCAAAAATCCATGACTGGTATCCTCCTCACGAGACGTACGATCCATATGGTCTGGCGATCCCAAAGCAAGCGGGTCACCTCTGGGAGATCTGCTACGTGGCGAGCTGGGGCTGTCACGCCGAGTGACAGGCTCCTCGGGGTCAGCTTCATCGCTTGAGTCGTCAGAGTCCTCCTCATAATTGGAGCAACTGTTTGTGCTGTGCTGCTGCTCCTGGTTGCTATAGTCACTGTCTGGGACAGCTCTGAAAGCAACAACCTCACCGGTTGAGACCTCAATGTAGTATCCTTGAGATTCTTTGCCGACTACCTCAATTTCTATGCCCGGAGGCAGCTCTGTGTCGTGTGCGCGCAGCACAGTAGGGAGGTGCAAGCTGTGGCCTGATTGGCACCAACCATACGGCCTGACACCAAGGGGGCGGAAGTCTAGGAAAACAAAGACCTCACTGGAAGCTGGAGTGCCTCTGTCTTGAATGGCACACGCAGGTTTGTCAACAAGGAGGGCTATACCTTGGCACTTCTGCCCATGAAGGCAAAGGTCGGAAATATGCGGGCCTCCGGAGAAGGCAAAGTTGGTGTCCTGCAAACTACACCCCACTATTGTGGCAGCAGCTGCATGGAGGTGGTTCTTCTCGAGAGTATGCGAAGGGAGGAACCACCTTTTATCACGGTAAAGCAGGCAGACTCCCTCCACGGCATTGGTGTCAGGCGTCTGGAAAGATCCCCACGGGGCATCTCCAGCAAGGAGTGCATCTTGGAAAGGCCCTGGCTGATACGGGCGCCTAGCATCGCACACAGTGAGGACAGCTCCGTGGTCAAGCCTTAGGTCCTCATCAACTGGATGTGGGACTCTAGAAGGCCCAACATACAGATTAACATTAAAACTGCCCACAGGCAGCATAGGCATTGCAAACGAAACCCATTCCGTAAACCTCAGTGATGCGGGGAGAACAGTCGCAAAAACGGGTCCTCCTGCGGGCTGAAGATTGATGACGACTGTGGCATGATCATGCCCGTCAAGAGCACTGGTATACGCAACATACGTCAACTTGCCTGGGTACGGTGATGGGTCTACTGGCGATATGCAATCAAGCAGCTCAAAGGGAAGCTTGGCGGCTGTCTGTCGGATGCATCCGAGCAGCTCAGAGACACCAACCCCTTGTGGGACCTCAAGGTTGACAAAACTAGTCTGGTAATGCGGCGCCATAATGGCAGCTCCAATGGTCGGCCCCCTTGGACAGTGGGAGCTGGAACTGCATACCTCAAGAGGCCGCAAATCATCAGACGCACCTGCTACAGCAGCATCTGCCTCGGCTAGGGCTTCCCTCTGGACCTCAGCAACATGCCGACGTGCTTGCTCAAGCGAACTTTCTGAAAGCACAGTGCCATCCCAACCTCCAGTAGTCCCACTGGCAGACTGGGTCTCCGCATCACCAGCTGGTAACTGCGAAGGTAGGAGGTCAGAAAATCTTTCGATCTGATATACTGCAGACGTAAAACCTTCAGGCACTGCCCAGACTTGCCACGGCAGGACGTGGAGGCCAAGTAGCAAGCGCAGGGCAGTAGGAAAACTGGATCGTCGTCTATAGTCCCCGGTTTGCCTGAAAGCCTTGCGCCTAGTCCGTATGGACCCGAAACCGATAGCTGAGCCTGTTTGCGAGGGTATTCCAATTTGCCCAAGAGGCAAAATAATACCCGGGACAACAAATGCAGAAGGGAGAGCAAGGAGCCAAATCAGGGGTGAGCGTCCCGGAACAACGGTGAGTGCCAAACGCCATAATGCAAGCATGACAACGGCGCCGAAAGCTATGGAAAGGCCTTGGGCAAATTGGACGATTCCCCAAAGATAGTTGTTGCACTCGGCAAAAGTAGTGGCTGCTTCGGCGGAGGACCCTGAGCCACCGATTCCTCTCTTAGGCCCGATTTAAAAAAGCCTGTATCAACCCAGGCAGGACCACTTACAGGGTCGCAACTTGTGCTCCCTGAAAAGGGAGGAGGCCCAATGACAAGTGGGAAAGACGAACTGCAAGAGGCAGAGTACGAGGCGACCGACCCTGAGCGACCGATTCGGTTCTTTCGCGCCCTCGTGAACTGCTGCCTAAGCAGAGAAAGAAAACAGTCAGTGACAAAACTGGCTGGCAGTCCCTTACCAGCACACTTATAAAATACAAGGCCGCCACTAACCTCGCAACAACGGCCAGCTTTGGAAGTGCAACGGATTGCAGGCGGGGGAGGACTTGGCATATCAATAGCCCAATGATTGCCAGTACCTCGCGAGGAAGGAAACAGTAAAGAAGCAAGCCCCTCATGCCAAACCAAAGCATGGGAACCTGCCCCCTCACTGAGGAGACACAGCAGTGCACCAGTAAGTAGTGCGCGCAAAGAATAGCACGGCCACCTGCAAGCTGTACATGATGGACAGACCTGCAGAAGCAGGCTCAGACGTTCTCCGGAACTGAAAAGGTCCCTAGTCAAGGTATTGTGAGACCAAAAGGACCCCGAGTTTTCCAGCGCTAGCTCACCGATTTCAAGAAGCACGCCGCTCGGGAACACAGACTTGGGAGAATCAACCCCAGGATCCTCCACAAGTCCTCGCCCAACCAGCACTTGATGAAATTGGGTAGCAAGCACTGGAGCCTCGGGCCCTTTTCTAAGCTGGTTCAGGTAGGTTCTGCTCCATCGTTGCGTGTCTGATGATCTGGTGCAGCCGCCGTCTTTCGCTCTGCTTCGGGATCCCCAGTATTGCCCTCGTCGATGAGGACTTGGACTGGGGGCTTGTTCGGATCTATCTGCTTGAGCTGGGAAGTTGCAGCACCACCAAAGGGTGTCAACGCCCTTCGGTTGGCCAAGCGCCCCGCCAGATTTTCTCCAGATGGTTCCGCTTCCGCTTCTTCGTCGACATAGGGACACACCCTCGCCGTAGGCGAAGTTGTCTTGACCTTGGAGTAAGAGCTCCCTGGGGACGTGAGATACGGCCCCACTGTCTCTGGTCCTGCATATCCCAACTGGGACGCCATGTTGGTGGGGATTATCTCCCAAGCCGGTGGTGCCGCTTTGGTCGTAGCGTGCTGTCCGGTTAAATCCACATCCATTGCTCGCTCGAAGCCAGGCGGCGGGCCATGGTAGATCTGCCCCGTTGTGGGGATGCCCCCCGCTGGACCTCCCATGGGGGGTCCATGGGTGCTGGCAGCAATGGCCCTTTGGAGGACTCCGCTCATGTCCTGTGTCTCCTGTTGGCGCCAGCCAGCAAACAATTGGTCCACTCTGGCCTCCTCCGCAGAGATCTCCTTCGGGGCACCTTGTGCATGTACCTGTAGTAGGGCATGACGTGTGGCATCCTGCTCTTGTAGCGCCTTGGTGAGCTCTGTGTCCAACCTGTCCAGGTCTTTCTTGTACTTCGCATATTCTTTGGCGTAAGAGATCTTCATGTCCGCCTCGTACTTGGTCCACATTGCTTCTCTCTCCGCCCTCTTCTTCTCGGTAGTTAGGACTTTCTGTTCCGCTCGCCTGGTCTGATTGACAGCCGTCTGTATCAGATTGACCAGTGATGCATCTCCAGTGGTCCCACTGTGCTCCTGGGTCTTTTCCCAGTCTGCCGTAACCCTGCGACTGTCGTAAGTGGGGAAGTTGTACTGAGCCTCTTGTTGCCGTGGCCAAGCACCACGCCAGTAGCGCTGCTGCGACTGGCCTCCACCACTTGTGTATCCTCCTCTTGGGTTCCATGCCTGTTTCCCCATGGACAAATGTCCTAGTATCTGCTTCCTGCCAGCACCGTGGTGCAGGAAGAGGAGTCGTTGCTGCCCCAAAGACAGTGGTATGCCCAGACGATGGGCCCTCCTTGCTTTGGAACGCCTGGCTCGCACTCGGCGATGCCAGTTCGGTGAGCGGGGATGAACGCCTATGGCGAAAAACCGCTATTCCGACGGCTGGTTTTTCCAGCCTGGGGCAAAGTGTTCCGCGCTATTGCGGCGATCTGAGCCCTCATACATACATACATACATACATACATACATACATAATTACATACATATATATATATATATGCATATATATATATATGCACATATAATGTATATATATATACACATACATATACATACATATACATACATATACAGACATATACATACATATACATACATATACATACATATGCGTACATACATATGCGTACATACATACATACACACATACATACATACATACATACATACATAGGTACATACATAGGTCTTCTGGCAGTGTAGCCTTCCAATATATGGATGGTAAGAGCCTGCGAACATACAAATGGCTACTGCTACTTGCGGCTGCGGCATACCGTGTTACGGACTCCTACCACTTTCATGAACCTACCAACAAAAGTACTCTGCATTCCTGTAGTATGCAAACGCCGTAAAGAACTTTTGGCCAAGACGGGTTCCACAAGTCGTCTGCGTGGTAACATGGACTATGAGGACGAAACGACAACAGTATGCAATATCTTTCGATGCGGTACCGCCGTGCCAAACACTGCAGCAAAGAACAAGCCAGAATTATGCGGATTACTGCGTGGCAACTTGATAAGCCAAGCCAAACGGACATTGTGACGAAAGGTGCGTGGCCTGCCCATGGTACAGAACAACCATGCGGACAGTTCTACCTGTCTGCCCATCTGCCTTTCTAGCTACCTTTAAAAGCAGATTCCTCGAAGCTGTGGGGTTCGTGTATGATTAATGAGGCTTCGTGCTCTTTTGTTCGATTGACTTACACAAGTACTTGCTGCCTTCAGACAAACAGTCACACGTAAATGACAGCACCACACACGATGTGTGCGTATGCCAAGCTGCAGCCAAATCATGAACACAAGAACTCGGCTAAAAGCAACGGGATGAAAATCTGTTTTGTGTTTTGATGTGACTTCTACATCCAAACCTCGGACTCTCTCTTCTCTCTGCCTTGCAGAGGTGGTAGTGCAACCGCGCAAAAGTGAGCAGCTGCCAGTGCTTCATCAGCCCCGCGCGGAGCTGCGACATGAGGACGCTGGCTTAGAGGGGCACGCACTACCCACAACAGCAGAACGAAGAAGCCTGGCCCTTTCCAGAAGCTTTTCATAATTCGCTCTTTATCGCCACTTCTATGCCCTTTAAGATTCTGGGAGAAGCTTAAGAATTCGAACAGCTCGGCACTCGTCGGCCAAGAGTTCTGGCTCTCGAGGCGACTCAGGGAGGGGCACCTCAGCCTCGACATTGCGACGAGACTTACGAGTTTCCGCGTTCGCGGCTGGGCTTGGGCTTGCCCTCGCGCCTGCCAGCAGCAGCAAAGAAGCAGCGCAGAGACGAAGACCCAGGCCCAATAGCCTAGGTTGATTCTTGGACGGCTGTTGTGGGCCTCAGATCCAGTCCTGCCCTTAATTAGGGCGTGTTGCTGGAGCATATAGTGTCCCGAAGTGTTTGTTCAAGATGCTCCGGCTATTGATATCATCAAAGTTTGTTGGCCCCTGGCCTCTTGCTCCGCCGCTGCTCCGCAAAAATACACGAAGTCGAACAGGCACTTAGACTGTATCTTCCACGCATTTGCTCGTATGTTGGATTCTTCGTTCAAGGGCTCGACACACCCGGAAGGTAGGTACGAGCTTACCACCGCGACTGAGTGCCAAACTGTGAACAAAAGGTGGTGCATCTTCGGCAGGCTGCTGTCAAGCTGGGATTCAGACCGTATGTGAAACGAGCCCATGAGATCAGGCAATCCCAAGATGCTCAAGACTTGGCCCCTCAACCCTTGAAGGTTTCCTTCCTCCTTCAAACCTTCTCCAGTCTGGGCGGCCCATGGCATGGATGTGATCCACCAACCAGATGATCGAACCCTGACAAGTTCTGCGAAAGGGGTCCTGCTATGCTAGTTGGGGTCTACAACAAACTTCCCGATGTTGAGAAACCCCATCTGAAGTTGGAGCCCCGGACACGAGTTGTGTGAACATGACGGAATCGTGAGGTCTGCAAACAGGATCGTCTTCGAGCTGGCATCATCACAAGCATTACAGAAGCCTTACTGGATTCTGGATACACCGATGTTGCATATTGGAAAGTACACTCGCGCATACTCGCAATCTCGCTATCTCTATCTACAAGCATACATGTAAATAGCCATATACATATACATGCACATATATACACACATACACATACAAACATACATACATACATACATACATACAAACATACATGCACATACAGATACACATACCCATACCCATACCCATACACATACCCATACCCATACCCATACGCATACGCATACACATACACATACACATACCCATACCCATACACATACACATACACTCTCTCACGGCCATCGGACGAGTTCGCGACCAAGCCGAGCAAGCAGCACAAAGGTTGCGCCGCATCTGTCTCTAGGACTAACCCGCGGCCCCACCGCAGGATACGACATGGGAACGGTTGAACGCGACAGCTCACCAGACCAGCAAAGCTACAGTCCAGCGAGCCATCACTCAAACTTGCCGTTAGTGGCACGAAAAGGGAGCAAAATCTACGGACTGACGTCAGCTCGGCGGCTCATTTCCCTCCCAAGATCTCGGTCAAGTGATCTACCACTTCTTGAACTTCTCTCTCCAGCCCGCTTCTTGGGGCCTGTCCACGCTTGAGCCTGCCGCCGGCATGGATCAGCCCCTTCGTCAAAGCCGCCAAGGACGGCTC
>CAJNDV010035545.1:3894-25672 GCA_905221635.1 Symbiodinium sp. CCMP2456
AAGAGTTGTATTTATTAGATACAATGGACCCCTCGTTGCGAGAGCGGATTCGCGGCTGCTGTGGTTGGGTGTTTGAAGACGGTTACGATGTGCCGTCTTCGGTTCTTTTCCGTCGAGAGCGGTTCATACAGTGTCTGGTGATCGGCTCGCCTCTAATGAATGAAGCATTCACCAGAGAACTTTGGCATGATTCAGTCGTTTTGCATCAAGCTTCTGATTGAATCCATAACAATATGCCGCATATGCCCTTGTCTCAGGAAGGCCTGCCGTCCTGTCACTTGAACCCTTCGGAGCTCTTCGACGATCAGAGCACCTGCCTCTCGCTTGCAGCCTGTTGTTGCTGATGAATGTACATCTAAAGTACTTGGGCGATTTCACTTTCCACCAGGTCTCGAGATGTGCTCTCGACTTTACCTGGGCGCCTTGCTCTACGTTTTCCCGTGGCTCGATGCAATGTAGCTGTCCTTTTCGGTCATGTTGATCTATGAGGAAGATTGCCTTTTCCTGCTTTGGAGGATGTGCACAGATGTCTCGAATGATGAATTGAGGACGATTGTCGAGACCTGACTGGTTTTGATTGAGGAATGAGGCAAAATCAGCAAGTGAGCCACAGTTCGTGAACTCAGGACTTCACTCGAGATTTGATGCAGCTGTGTGCAGCGATCGGTGTACGATCCGTGGTGCAGTTTCCGCACCGGTTCAACGACCGGTTTCTTCGACTGCGGCAGGAGGACTGGTCTCGATTTGCTGGGGAGCTGTACTATTTTCGGCTAAGGCTTGAGGCAGTAAATCCTTCTCGTTCAGGAGAATGCGATGGCGGTTGCATTCAGCATGGGATCATTCGGTGCCTACCTCCCTTACCCAACAATCCTCGTGGGGACAGACCGGCTGCTCCTGAAGGGCATCAAGTATGCGGCCGGACGTATGAGGCCCCTGCTGCCTGTCAAGAAGTCAAGACTCCTAGTCAAGCTCGAGTCGAGGCCACAATCCATTCCTGAATAAGGTCGAATTCCCTATCTTTCATTTTCGCCGACTCAGGTTCGCATTGATGAAGGCACCGGACCGGTTGGACGCGATGCCTTTGACATCGGCTGGAAACGAGACATCTGCAACCTTCCATTTTGTGGCCGCTTGATTCAACGAGCTTGAAGCATTAGGAAGATTCAGTCGTTCCATGAAAGAATGCAACTGAGGTCCTGGATATTGTCATGATACGCCATCGACAGACCAATTTGCGGTCAGTGAACTGGGTGGGTGTGTTTGATGAGATAGCAAAGAACCTTGTCGATCAAGCCGCCCGCCCGCAAATAACAGAAGCCGTGCCATTGTGTGCCAAGAGGGGTTCATTTCTTCAGTTGAGGACTTGGACCAATGGTTCGGTCCTATCCCGGCACCGGCTATTAAGCTCAAGCAGAGACGTGTCACGCACGACTTGGTTTTCGAGGCCAGGGTCCAAATAATATATCTAATATGGTTTCGGGGTACCAGATTGGTCAGTCCTGAGTCTTGGCTTCATTATTTTTCTATTCTACTCTTTTGTCTCCGCCAGGAACACGACTTCGTCGTCACACGTCCCCTGCCACCCGTGACGGCTTCGGCGGTGCCGTGACTGCATTGTTTCTGTGTTTTTCTGAAACGGCTCCAATAGCACATGGGCTTCGACTTGTATTCATTGGCTCAGTCGCGGCCTTTGCTCTGCTTGGGTTTATGACTGTTTGCTCAGGCAGAATGGGAAACCCTTGGCTGATACTGGAAACATGGACGGTATCTGATGCTCGGCTACGAACAACCGTACAATCACAATGGGATTCTCAGTTTCATGATTTATTCGATTATGTAAAGCAAAGGATGGGCCACGATAGCGCGATTGGAAGCGGACTTATTATTATGCTGTGCCCGGCTGTGTTCTGGATCGGAATGGTGTCAGCTGCACAAATCGTTCGATTTTTCTGTGGGGGGGTTTGAACCATAATGAATTGGGGTTTCGTGGTATTATGAGGGCGGTCTTAAGCCTTGACTGGAATCACTGAGGAGGGCTTGGGGAATCAGGAGCGAGCCGATGGGAGTCTCCTGGATTCTTGGCTGAGAAACATACACACTGCTATTCATGCTAGTCTTCTCAAGACATCAGTCTGCGATTCTCTGAAGTCGGCCCCACTCCCTTCCTTTTGCCCCAGGTCTTTTTGCCTCGCTCCGAAGGATTGCACCTACCAGCGGCCGGGGTCGCCGCTTGTAATCCGAAGAGTACCTGAGATCTTGAAGCTGCTGGGTCTGGAAAATGTTGCAAGAGGGTCAAGAGGGTCTGTCACTGTGGGAGAGGAATGTGAAATCTTGGATCGGCATGTAGCGCTTTTCCGTGGCAATTAATTTCAGAACGGAGGGTCCAGTAGTAGTGCAGCAGAGCAGCACAGCAGCAGAGCCTCGGCGCCGCTTCTCCGCATGGCCTCCGCGAAGAACGTTCGGAGGACAGTTTGTTTCGTGGTTTTGCCAATGCCTGGGTTCTGATTGGTCTGTTGTCTTAGGGATTGGTCTGCTGGCTTTGGGCAAAGGGCCGCTCCCACACATTGATTGTACATCCCGTTCGCACACCCGACCTGCAATTTTTAGAACAAAGCCTAATAATCCCTGAAGTATCTCAGTCTTGTACAACAAAAACCACAACGACAACCGCTTGTGCCACGGTTAGTGCTGCTATTCCCATTCAACTCCTACTCCTAGATTCTGAATCCTAGACGAGAACTATTATTCAATGATTTGACCATCGCTGCTGCCGCTGCTACTACTATTACTACTACTGCTGCTACTACTACCACTACTGGAACTACGACTCCGAGGACGGACACAAGAAGTATCACCAGCAGTACAATTGCGAGGACGACGACCAATACTACTACTAGTACTGCTACTACTACTACGACTACTACTACTACTACTACCACCACCACTAGTACTGCTACTACTACGAGTACTACTACTTCTTCGTCTACTTCTATGTCCACTAGTAGTACTAATACGACTACTAGTAATACTAGTACTACTACTACTACTACTACTACTACTACTACTACTGCTACTACTACTACTACTGCTACTACTACTACTACTACTACTACTACTACTACTACTATTACTACTACTGCTACTAGTGGGACCAGGCGTACTTGTTTGCTGCTGCTGCTGTTGTTCGCTCTCGTAGGCATTTTGGCTGAAGTCGGCCAAGCGGGCCCCATTGGGGTGTGGGTATTGCAGTGCTCCTCTGTGCTGAGTCTCATGCCTGGCGGCTTCTCCCGCAATTCATTTCGTGATCGGCTGGTTCCTTGTGCTGTGGACGGTTGCTCCTACTATCACCTTGGTCGTAGTGGGCATGCATGCTGTTCATTATGCCAGGACAGTCAGGGTGGAATGCATAGTCGCAAGTGCGGACACCTGCAAAGAAACCTCCTGCGGTCTGGCTTGACGACGCGATCGAACTTCACTCCTTGCTGCACTCCGAATTGCCCGCGATTCGCTAGCAATGCATATAGAGCATGTTGCTCAGGATGTGCACGAGCCAACGGTCCCAACATCAGGCACAGCCGGCGATGCAATAATCTTTTCCATCCCTGGAATGGCCCCTCAAGCTTTGGAGGCACAGAAAGCAATGGTTCGGCTCCTCTCCCAGCTGGAAACAACGATGGTGGCAATAGTGCTGGCCTCCCGCGACCAGGCAGTGGCACTGGCTTTGGTGAGCAGGTGCTGATCGAGGTCTTGTCCAGCTCGGAGGAGGAGGGAAAGTATTCCGGCGGGCAGAGTTCGCAGGCTACACTGCCGAGTTCTCTTACAGGAGGCGGGAATGCGACGCAGCCCGACATGATTCAATACGAAGATCGCCGCTCCTCTTCTGACCGCGAGATTGAGCTGGCCAATGCTTTGGAGTCGTTGGATTAAGTGTTTGTGATTTCTGAGGGCTGCCAGTGTGGTGTGCCTCTTGGGTTGCCCAGAGCGAGTCATCGAAGGAGCTGTGCGCTCTCGAGGCATGAAAGAAGGAATGGTGTGCCTTTACTATGACGACTAGTACTAGTGCTACTGCTGCTACTGCTACTACTACTAGTACTACTGCGACTACTACTACTACTACTACTACTACTACTACTACGACGACCACTACTACGACTACTTCTACTGCTGCTACTAAAACTACTGCTAGTGCTACTGCTGGTGCTACTGCTACTGCTAGTACTGGTACTACTGCTACTGCTACTGCTACCGCTGCTGCTACTGCTGCTACCACCACGACGACAACGACCACGACCTAATTCTTGTGCTAGTACTATTATTGATAGTGCTGCTGCTGCTGCTGCTGCTGCTGCTTCGGCGAATGCCACTGCTTCTGCCTGTAGTAGAATTATTTCTACTAGTAGCACGACCGCCGCCGCTGCAACGATAACTATTGCTACTGATACTGCTGCTGCTGTTACTACTGTTCTTCTTCTGCTGCTTCTACTACTGCTACTGCTCCTGCTGCTGCGGGTTCATTCTACTACAATTAGAATCAGGAGCCCCGTACCTACAACCCCGAACCCAAAATTCTAGTCTAAGCTTGGAGCCGAACACGCAAAAACGCAAACTCCAGAGCTGAGCTCCACTGCTCTACGGCCTTTGAGACCTTTAAATCCCTCAGCCTAGAGCCCTACATTCCCAAACCCCGAGATCTGAACCCTAAACCAGAAACCTCCTGCCCTAAACCCTTACCACACTTGCCCTCAACCTGCTAATGCGAATCTCAAATTGTCAAAGCCCCGAACCCTGAACCCGAAGACCTTGAACCCCTCCTTTCTCAATACTTAATCGCAACCGAAGCCCTGCTATAGAAGCCTAAATAATTACCCAAAGCATTTTCCAGAATGACTCATAAGCCACTTGACCCGGCCAGGACTCTCAGCACGAAGTCTGTGGCCTCCGATGGTGGCGAGGGATCCAACGAGAAGCCCGACGCCCGGAGCTTCCTGATGAAAACTGCGAAGAGATCGCTGGACGAGGCTTTCGGAAGCTCGGCGAAAGTCTTGTTACATTAGTGCTACTGAGACGCACACAGATACTCCCATGTACTTTGCAACATTTGCCTGCTTACATCGAATCATTGCCTCCGTGTCATACAGTACAGAGATAGAGCAGCCGTTGCATTCAGCCCGTGTCCTAGGAGTGACCGCTGTGGAGAAGGCCACTGGCAGCGACGCCAAGAGGAAGGACAAGAAAAAAAAGGATAAAAAGAAGAAGGACAAAAAAGGCCGAAGAAGGTCAAGCAACTTGGCTGCATCAAATCTGCTATCCCTCTAGAACAGATCATACTCTTTTTTCGGAGACCATTGAGCCCAAGGCTCCTCGCCAAGCTCGTCTTCCGAGTCTGCAGTTGCCAGTGATGTATCGGAGCAGGCCTTCGACGACTCGGCTGCAACTTTCGGGCTGTCTAAGAAGGATATGGTTCGCACCATGGACTGCACTGTCATATCCGATTTGGAGCCCAACAAGATGGCCTTCGTGCTCTCTGCAGTCAGCCCCTCTCTCATTGCAAATGACGTATTTGAAATGGGGGGGGAGCTTGCTACTTGTCTTATAGAGTAAGGACGGCTCTGTGCTTCAATCACCTGATGGGAAATTACCCCTCGCATTCTCAGGAGTCGCTCCTCCGCGACAGGGCTTCGCAAGCCAGGAAGAACCGTGCCAAGACAGAGCAGAGCGAAGCTGTGTTTCAGGTGCTTCGGGCGGGCCTGTCTACTCTACGGGCTGTGGGTTTGTCTGGTCTATTCCTGCTGAGGGGAAGTCTTTCTGATTAAACTACAGGGTTCAAGGGCTTTCTTAGGGGATGGGGGTTAAATTGATTTAGAAAGGACATTGTTATGAACTCCTAGACCAGCAGACCATGACTTTCTGAGTGTCTTTCCCCCGACAACATTGGCATCAACCCGTCAGCACGCAAAATCTTGATGTTTGAAGTGAAGCACAGACCTGGCTGCACTCTAGTCACACCCGACTGAGCCGAACATGTAAAAAATGATGCAACCTTGTCGCCTGCCAGATGAAGACTGCCGGCACGGTCTGGAAGCGCAGAATGGCTGATTTGGTGTTGCATCGTGCCTTGGTTTGCACTACTGACTCATAGGCATCGACTGAACTTTCGGTGCAACCAGTCATGTGTCAGGCTATCCAATTAAACGCTCCGAATCGAGGCCCTTATCTCCCAAACCCCCTAAGCACACATACAAGAATTACTAGCTATAAGTACATACAATAGAACCCGTCTTTTGTAGATACCCAAAACTATGCATTGTGCCTCGGTTTGCAATTGTGACTCATAGGCATCGACTGAGCTTTCGGTGCAACCAGTCATGTGTGAGCCTTTATAATTAAACGCTCCGAATCGAGGCCCTTGTCTCCGACCCCCCTAAGCATACATACTAGAAGTACTAGCTATAAGTACACACAATAGAACCCGTGCTTTGTAGATACCCTAATCTATGCAACCCTCGCGAAAACCGTACTGTAGAACCTTTGGTCCCACATCCTCCTATCAGTCGGGGGCTGCTTGGATCCTTAGAGTTAATTGAACCAGCATCGAAAACACTTGCTGACCACGGCACCCAGTGCAGAGCTTGAGCTTCAGCTTGTCTAATTTTATTCGGGATGTTTGAAAGTCCATGATTGGGGTGTTGGGGTTCATTCCTGGGCTTTCTTTTGTAATTAATTCAGATTATTCATACTTAGAAGTCTCTGGGTGGGCTGATGTTGAATACATACTTTCCACAGCAGCCATGGACCATGTTCCTAGGATCAACCGCAATCCTGACACATCAATATCTTAATTTATGAAGCCACGCCCCCCCCCCCCCCCCCCCCGCATTCGCAGTTACTGGGCGGCCCCAGACGTCGGTGCGACTCTGTGCGGCCAAGACCCTCTCCGATTGCAGTGCCGTGGTGAGGAACCTGCACAAAAAGAACATGAAGAGCTTCAGCGAAATCTTAGTTCACGCTTGCTGTCTGTGTGCACTGTCTTCTTCTTTTGCCACTCTAGAATCAGTCTTGTCACAGGAAGATTGGTGGGAAAAACCAATGGGTTTTCAAGCTCGAGGAGATCTTGAAGGAGCACCGGCAGGTGCTCCTGTCTGATCTGTTTGTCCTTCCACTTCTGTGGGTTCGATTCAGGACCCCAGGCAAGAGGCTTGTCTCCACGCAACCTTGCACAGGCAGCTACGGAGGACCTGAAAAAGACCCTCAAGCACGCCGACGGCCACACTTCCAAGGAGAGCCGCCGCAAAGACAAGAAGGCCCCGAAGGAGACGAAGGCAGCTCCCGCAAAGGACGAGCTTCCTGGCTCCGATGATGAGGATGAAGACCTGGACGAGAAGGACATGGCAAGCCCGGTGGCCGCCCCTTATATGGACTCCCAGTCGGATCAAGAGCCCGATGCAGAGGAGGAGGAGGACGATGAGCGAGATCGCGATGTTTTCGCCGGGGATTTCAAGCTGACCAAGGCAGAGCCGAAAAAGGAGAATCCCCTCCGACTGCTGCCGGCAAAGTTCAAGGCCGCTATGGATCAGTTCGACTCCGAGATTCTGGAGTCCTTGCCCAAGGACCTGTCGCAGTGCCTTGGTTGCCTTCTGATTTGATTGAGCAGGCATTCGGGATTATCCTGTGTACTTGTCCAAGAGGGATACTGCATCTGAGGGCGGATCTTGGCTTATGGATCCTGGCTCTGGACAAGGAAGGGCTGCACAAGCCGGAGCACTACCACCTGGAAATCGAAGGCAAATGTTGATTTTTTCTTTAAAGCACTCTCCCCCCTTTTCGTTGTTGATTTCCGTTCGGAGCACCAGGCTCTCTATCCTCCCACATGTCCGCCGGGAAGGGCCACTTCATGAAGATGTCTCTGAGGGCCAGAGGAGCTTTCGACGCTTGGGCCCAGACTATGCCAGGTGTATCTGCAAAATCTGCTACTGGCCCGGCACTGTGGCAGCATTCGGACTCGGGGTTTCGTGAATGTAAAGGGGTTCAGCTGATTCCTGCTCCGTGATCCTAGGTGCCAGCGACCCCGGCAAAACGCCCCCAGGCTGCACTTCTTGCTGAGAAAGCCAGCTGAGATGCCTGGTGTGTGCGGGGAGACAACATCCAAGATTCTCGGCCTCTGGGGCCAGGTTGCTTGAAGATCTAGGGTGTTCGAAGGACACAGACCGAGGGCTGCAGTTTTGGCAAAGTACGCAACGTTTGCCGCAAGCAGCACGATCGGCTACGGCAGAGCTCTGCAGTCTGCAGTGAAAACAGTCCTCTCCCTCTCTCTCTCTCTCTCTCTCTCTCTCTCTCGGAGTGTCTGCTTCGTTGAGTCCTGGACACGATCGCCCTCTTATGTTGGCACTTGCAGTGATTCTCAGGTAGTTGAGATTTCGAGATTGGCCCCCGCATTTGCAGGATTGACAACCCACGTCAGCTGATGGCTCCTATTACACCATGAGACAGGAATCGGTCACATGCAGTTACACAATCGTCTGCAGCAGGGTATCTCATCTAATATAATAGTCAAATTCAAACAGTAGCCGAGATGAGAATTCGCGAGGCTATGCTGTGGACTGAGCCAAAGCAGACTCTAGACTAAACCCTGCTTTCAGCGACCTATCCTTGAAACCAGTCAACCTCTGATCAGCTTAAGCTACTTCCCAATGTAAGTCAAATCGGTTGAAGGCGAGCTGCAATCTATAACAGAGGCTGACCCCGAGCCCGCAGCATGGCCAAACCCAGCTCAGTCAACTACTTCAGTCGCCAAAAGACCCCGTTTGAACACTAGCACACTTTATGTAAACTACGGAGCCCTTCCAAAAAGCTTTTCAAGCCTTGGTTTCGCCCGCGGTGCCCAGCTGGCCCGGCTGCTCCTCGGCTGCAATTTTCTGTGTTTAGGCAGGAATGCAAGGGTTTGGGGTTTGGGGTCGGGCGAGTCCGGAGACGGGATTTGCAGGAGGTTTGGGCTCGGCCGAGGGGTTGTTGCAAAGAGAGTATAGAAGGCAAAAGCGATGTCCTTTGCAGTTGTCAAATATGATAGTAGAATAGCAGTGCTGCTTGAACCCGAACGTGCTCGCTGGTGCCCAACGTGCTCGCTCAGTTGCAACGTGCTCTCTCGATCGCTAACGTGCCCGCTCGATCGCTAACGTGCCCGCTCGGGCGAAACGCACGGGCAGGTGCGACGCAGCGCGGGGAAAAAAATCTGAGCGAGCACCGTTTTCTACTAAACGCCGCCCCAGCCCACTAAATGGACGCCTCTCGAGGAATCCTGCGTGCTCGCTCGAAAACCCGCCGTTTAGAGACATACGTGCTCGCTCGAAATTTTTGGGCGGCGGGCTGCGACGCGGCGCGGGGAGTGTAGCCCGGGGTCCGCACACCCTCCCAATCCGAGATCTGAGGTGATTCCTTGGCTCAGTATGGCTGCGACCAATTGGATGCGAGATAGGCTGAAGCAGCTATCCGAGCCACGGCCTGAGCAAGCACCGTGCTCGCTCGATGCAGAACACCCACAGCATCCAGTACTTTGCTCGCCCTTATCGACCCGAGGTCTGACTCGGCCCAGAAGGCGGAGCTGCAGCAGAAACTACAGAAAAAAATGGAGTTTGTGGATTCCCTTCTTCAAGATAACAAGCCGGTCGGCGAGATCGACGTAGACCCATCTTCTTGGGAGGACTTGTGCACAGTCTGGCATGCTGTGTGCTCTAGAAGAACACCCGGCAAGAGATAGTCACAGACAGAGAGATTCAAAGGGACACAGAAAGGTTTCCAGACTTTGTACGAATATTAGAGCGAGGGAGAGGGAAAGAGAAAGAGAGAAAGAGACAGAGAGAGTGAGAGAGAGAGAGTGTGTGTGAGAGAGAGAGAGAGAGAGTGTGTGTGTGTGTGTGACTTTTGACAATCCACACGAATGATCTAGCTGTCGAGCTTCGTGGCAATCGCTTTAATGCACCTCTGTGTTCTAGATTATAATCATCTATTTTAGCAAATCTCAGCACAAGAAATGTTACCCAAAACCTGCCGCCTAACCCCCACCCCCAAATCCCTAAAACCGCAAAGCTAGGCGAAGTTGAGGCAGTGCACGGAGTTCAAGGGTTTCGGGTTCAATATGATTGAATCAAGAAAGTGCAGCCCGCTCAGGCTTGAATCGTGTACTGGGCCCTGTAATCCCCAGCCCCTCCTTAATATAACCCGAATCCTAAACACAAAACCCAAACCCTCGAAACAAACCCGCTCAGGCTTGAATCATCGAGTGGGCCCTGTAATTGCCGACCCCTCCGAAAATCTTCATATAACTCGAATCCTAAACACAAAGCCAAACCCTCGAAACAAACTACGTGCATTTTCGAGCCTGTGACGGGCCCCGAAATGCAAGTATTTTGTTTCGATAACACATGCAATCTAAGGTCACCTTAAGTTGAACACCCTCTTCTCTCTATTCCCTGTTTCTCTCTTTCTGCGAAACCCGAAAACCAGAAGCTGCTGCAAGGAGGCTCTAGCAATCCATCGACAAGCTGCTGCAAGCCAGTTGGTGCCTTTGCGGCCGAGGTTGTTTGAGCCCCCTGGTCCTGCAATCCAAGAGGCACCACAGATGCCTGAAGATGCAACCAGCTCGGAGACGGCGAGCCCCGGAATTCAATATAGCGCCACGGAGATCTTTTACCTCAGATCAGACCGAGCACGAGGAATCCTCCAACTGCACAAGGCGGAGCTAGAAACTGCTGAGTCTAGGGATGCAGGGCAACTGTGTGAGCCTCTCGAAGCCTTCCTTCCTGAGGTGCCAGAGGAATCCCAAATGAATGGATACCGGTATCTGCTCAGGGCCGAAGAACTTTGGAACTTGACGCGGCGATCCCAACAATTTACCAACTGGTATACGAAGTTGCTACTCGACACAACCTGTGCAGTCCGAGAAACTTGTGTCTGATGCTCGTCACACATCATCTGAGGTTGGATGGCCTTGGCATGGATGTGGCAGACGCATGGAAAGTGGATATCCACGCGGCCATGATTCGCAAGGCCACATACAAAGGAGCTCCAGCCCGGAATCACTCAGACCGGCTGAAAATACCGTTCGATGGCCTGACACTGCCTGGAGCCATGTTTACTGTCACCTGAATGCAAGAAGGTCCCGGGTCTTCAAATCGGACTCATTCTCAGGGCAAGCCGTGTGCACAGAGCAACTGAGGTTTGCTATGTTCTCCAAAGCAGGGGGTGCAAGCCCGCGATCCAAGAGGGAGCCCTGGAATCTCTCAGGGCCTTGCTCTCTCCGTGCATTACCGAGCCACTCACGATTGCTTTGCTGCCGAACGAGGAGCACTGCCCCTTGCCTCCTTAGCTGTCTTGCTTTGATGGGATGCATTAATGAATCGAGGCTGTCTTCAGATTCGGCGGGGATCTGTGAGTCTGCAGAGCTGGCGATGCTTTCTGGACTATGCTGACCTGCAACAAAGGCTTTGGCTCGTCTGCTTGCCGTCTGTGTCTCCCAAACACCCCAAACAGTTGGAAATCTCACGTCGGCTGTTGCAGGTGGCAAGCTTGTAAACTCTTGGCGAAGGAGGGGCAATCTGATGATGCAGGTTCGGGCTTCTGACCTAATCGCCGAGCCCTTCTGTAAGTATGTGTATGTAAATATAAACTTATAAAGAAAATATATATATATATATATATATTTATATATATATATATGTATATAGTGTTAATATATGTGTGTTTTTGATTTATATAATTATTCATTTATCTATCTATACATACACATATAGAATATATATCTATATATATAATATATGTATATATGTATATAAGTATAAATATAAATATAAATATAAATATATAATAATACTCATATTATATATAAGGTAAGATAATCTATTATAATGTAATATATACATATACATATATATATATATATATATAGTTTTATTTCTTCATTTAGTAATTTATAAAAACATATGTAAAGATATATATATATATATAAATATAACATAATGTATATATATATATATCATACTTGTCTACGCATGTAGCTATATATGTGTATATACATATATATATATATATGTGTGTGTGCATATATCTCTGACTATCTATGTGTGTGTATATGCATGTTAATCCGTGTCCCTGCCACAGGCATTGATGTGGCTGTCGCAGCTTGGTTCCTTCTTCGACTGCCCCATCACGAGACATTTCGGGACAGCCCGGGAACCCCCAATCCGTTAGCCATGACTACTAATTCGTGATTTAACCAAATACATATTAACCCTAGGTACAATGATACTGCTTAAATTAAATTAAATAGAAAGTAGGTTCACTAAACCCCAAACCTTTTAACCCGGAACCTCTAAACCCGGTACCGTTCTCCCTGACAACCCTAAGAAAGCACCTCGATGCCACCTGTTCCTGGGTTAGCAGTGAGCTTTCCTTGCTCTGCATATTGAGAAATCGAACATGATTCGAAGAGGTACAGCTGCACTATCGCACGATTGTCTCGTCATGCTGACCTATTTCTTTAGTGTCTAATGGTGATGACGAGGAAGGGACATCTAATAAATCGTTTTCGCTCCTTGGGAAGACAACGGTCAATATTTGGCTACTGCTAATGCTTCTTAATTAGCCCCTTACAGAAGCTGTCAGGTCACGAAAATACATTATTCGAGAGTCGTCGCAGCAAGTAGGTCTGAAATAACACAAAAAACCCCAAACCCCTTATCTAACTTGTTCTCCGGCTTCTAGACGACCCGCTTGCTTCTGCAGGAGCGAACAACGTGGAGCCGCTTGCAGAGGAGGCTGCTTCATCTGCTGTGCCAGGCTGCAGAGCGGGCACTGTGCTCGATCGCGACCAGCGACATGCCTCCCGTGCAAGCTGATTTCAAGTTCCACCCAGCAACGAAGACGCTTGGCACAACCGCTTTTGGTGTCATTGCATGTTGTTGAATCAACCAGCATGTCCACCCCTTTCGGCCGAACCCAGCCTCACGCAGGGATGGCCGCAAGCTCCGGGGCGATTGCAAACCTCGGGCCGAGCTTGCAATCGACAGATTTATCTCGCGAGGGGGAGGTTTCTGCTCTTCCAGCATGGACTCTTCATTGAAAGATGTGGGCCTGGAGTCTTTGTGTCCAAACAATTATACGAGGACCTTGCACTTAGACTAAGGTATCAGAGAATGGCCCAGGGACCCAGCAAGCTGACTATGCTTTTGTCCACAGGACAACCTCGGACTTCATGTGTAGATACACACGCAAGACGGAGACGACCATCAAGGAGGCCGGTTCATGCAAAGCTGCTGATTTTGAGGATGTATAGCTGCTTGGCCCACAGGCTTTCGCGAACATGAGGATCAAATCTTTGGGGGTCCTTTGTGACTCGTCTCCCAAAGCCAAGATGGATGCATCCCGGCTGTGACTTAATTCTGTTTCGTCGTCTCTCACGAAGTGAGAAGCACTGGCAGGTTTGGCTACCGGTCCTCTCCGTGCAGGGGGTTGTCTCACTCGGGACCCTTCAAAGGCTGTCTCTACTTCTTCCTTCGACTGCCCCGGCTGAAGACAAACTACAAGTGGCAGAAATGCTGGCAAACTCTCGGAGCACCAACCTCGTTGCCGACCCCAAGAAGGGTGAGCTCAGAAAGAAGTTGCAGCTCAGCTGGATTCGTTGACTGATAGGTCCTATTCTTGGCTGATGTTTAACTGCAATCCGGAGCTAGAACCGAGGCCAAAGGCTTTGAATGCAATCAAGCAGGACCGTCTCTCAAGCAGACAGGAGCTCAAAGCGCTGATCAACATCTTATCCCACGTGGGTGTATCCTTGGACCTTTGTTGGCCCCGGCAGCCACTGATTCCTGCAGACCCGGAGAAGGAGGAGCGATTTCTGCACAAGCTCACCTTGGCCTTCCTCTTTGACCGCCAGACTGGAATCAGCAAGTGGGACACTCCTATGAGCACGGACCATGTGAGACTCGTCATCTGTCCGGACCAAGGAGGCCCAATGTTCTGCTGCTACCAATACTTGGCTCATTTGGGAGCGAGTGTTGCCCTAACCAGGGACGAATTGCTTCTTGTTTGCACAGTGAATGTCCGGGTGCAAGCATGGCCCAACCATGACAACGTCCATGGTACCAGCTAAAGACACCAACCCGAACTTAGGCACAAGCTGCATGCGCACCAGGGCAGAGTCACGTCCTGTTCTCCGTGTGTCAAGAGAGCTTCAGCTGCCAAATTACAGAGGGTAGTTGTTTCAATTATGCCGGCGATGCCAGCTAACCTTCTGATCTCAGGAATGACCACTCTGTGCGGGTGGCTCTTCAGGGCCAAGAAATCGCCCTGGAATACCTCCGGGTTTGCCGCCACCCTGGCCGAGGCTGGAGCCAGGTATCTGGATGTTGTGACTCGGCTGCTGCCCGCTCTCGCCTATGTGAGTTTTGTGAGTTCGTGAGTTTTGTGAAATCGTCGGCTGTCTTCTGCAACCCAACAAAAATAAAGGCTCGTCCCGACGATATCCTCATGGAAATGTTCCAGCGGGACATCCTGAAAGAGATGCTAGTCGAATCAATTGACTAGTATTAACAGCTGCCCTCGTGTTGCCCGCTCATCATGTTTTCGGCCGAGGAACGGTATGGAGGAGACGACAGACATCAAGCTGAACTTCACGAGGGTAATGGAAATCCTCGGGCAGACTGCCAAGTACTTTGGCTGCACAGGAATACAGCCCTCGTGCCTGTGTTGCGAAGACTTCTACGATTTTTTGCAATAATTAACTACTTCTCGTGGTCACTTGCCTGGCATTCACAGACTTGTCAAGCCCTCTGCAAGGTTTAATTCCGAGACCTTCTCATGGTCCAGGTGGTGCTCATTCTCCCACACGGCCAAGCGATTCCAGATGAGTGCAACATTGCTCCTTATCTTCTGGTCGGCTATGGAGGCCCCGATATCTCGATTTCCTGCAACCGCAATTGAACCTGATCTGAGTTTGTTCAAGTTCATTCATCAAATGATACGATCTCCCCAGGTCGGAAAGAACCCTTTCAAGATCTTGGAGGACGAAGGGGCCGCCACGCAGAACCAAAAGTCCTACGACAAAACAGTTGACCTTTGTGTGAAGGCCTGCCTGCTCGAATCGAAACACCCCCCCTCCCCCGAAGCCCAACCCTGCAGGCTCTAACCAACGAGCTGAGTTTCGGCATCTTCCGTGTGGCCCGAGTCGTGCTGGAGCCCTTCCGGGAGCTCTGTTTGGAGCTTGTGCCCAGACTGCAGGTTTGTAGCTGGTATATCTGTACGTCTAAAGCACCAATCTTGAAACAGAGAGATGCATCTCGTGCCCGCAACTAAGCAAAAGAAGACGAACACATTGAAAGCCATCCACGACCTCACTTTGGAGCTAAACAGCCACTCTTTAGAGACAAAGCTGAGTGGTTTGGCCACCGCGGCCTTGAGCAGCAGCTCGCTCGGAATGCTTCCAGATTTGGCCGCACCCACATCGTCGCAGGCTCGGGGGTTAGGGTTTAGGGTTTAGGGTCAAGGGTTTGGGGCTTTAGTTAGGGTATGTAAAGTTTGGGCTTAGCCTTTAGTGTAACGCTTTTTAGGGCCACATGTCACTGTCGCTGCCTGCCAAACCGTCAGGTTCTGCTGGTAGATTTATTAGTTACTACAATCCATCAATACTGAAGTAAGTAGAAAGCTGTGGTCTGAGTTTTTCTAAGTTAGTAGGGAAGATTGCATCTGTCAGTGGCCCGCCAGCCTGGATTCTGTGCCTGAGCACAATGGCTCTATCGTTCCACATAAGAAAGCAGCGGTCCCGACCCAAACCGCACCGTGCCTCTGCAACTTGTAGAACCCCGAAAACCTAGCTCTATAATTCAAAACTTAAGTAGACTAGGTGCATAGGCAACCAGGAGAGAGCAACTAAACTGATAATATATGGCACTCATGAGCATCAATATTGCATCCGTGTGTCTTGTTTGAAATTTTGTGCTCGTTGTTTTGTCCCTTCGGAGGTACTCAAAGTCAAGTTTCGAAGATGCATCACATACGAGAGCATCCTGAGCGAAGCTTTGGGGCTCTACCTTTCGACTGTTCACGAGCTGCTGCAGTACAGCTTGTACCTTCGGTCCAGCCCCCACTGTGCAGCCGGCCTCATATCCACAAAAGAGCCCGACGATGGCAACACCAAGCAGAGCATCCTCAAGAGAATGAAAGCAGAATGGCAAGTCGTGCTGACGATGGAATCCAAGGCGGCATCTGCTGCCACTTTGGCAGCGAATTGCCACCACACGCGATACCAGCATTACCGAGAAGTGATGGCTTGCATGGAAAAAAACCAGTATCGCATGACGACCGAAAGCAAGGACATGGTGTCTGCTTGGAGCCCAGACTTTTGCCAAAGTGCTTCCTTGGAAAGCATGTTTGGAGATATGAGTGACGCTGTGAAGCGAGCCGGGCGAGCAGATTGTGGAGGGTTGGCAAGCCTGCATGCAGTAGGAGTACGCTGCTTGAAGCACCGTGTGTGCGGGGACTCCTCAGAAAGTCCGAAGCCCGTTCAACTAGGCAAAGAGGACTGGGTTGGAGTTGAAGCGCCAGGGATCAAACCGAAGATTTGGTGCCCAAGCAGTGCTCCCACGTGCTCCTTGGCATGAAATGAATCGTGTGCGAAACATCAGCCTAACCACCCGAATTCGTGGATTTGATTTGAGGCAGGCTCGTCAACACGGACGGCATCTTGAAAAGCTTTCCCAGCACCTCTGCTTTTTACCACAACCAGCATTGCCTGAACACCATGCAGGGTTTCATCCAGGCCAGCGAGCTACATGGTTGCACACAAGGTGGCCTGTTATGATTTGCTTGTTGTCATAATGTGTGTTTTTCTCAAATCTGAGGCAGGGCAAGGACCCCAGTCAGGAAGCAGCGGACTTCTGGGTTCAGGCATGCTTCCAGGCCGGAGCTTTGTTCAAGTGCCGGAACACCTTTTATATGTGCACCGGCAAGACGCCGGCAGTTCTGTATGTTGCCCAGACGCATCAAATCCTTTGCGGCTTGCAGACGTGGCATCTGCCTTAACTCGTGCAAGCTTAATCATCCGAGGCTGTGAGATTGAAGCAGCTACCGTACAAGTTTCAGGGTCTGCTGCCAGAGCAGCAGCAGGATGAAACTCGAGTTCCTTGCAAGCAGCAAGAGGACTTCTGGGACCCGTTGCGCCCCGGACTATCCACTCCAGCCCTCGCCTTGGACCTCGGAAGGCGATCCCGGGAATTCCGGTGCTATTTTGTTGGCATGGTTTGATTGAGCTGAAAGAGTGATTCCGATTGTTTCGTTGGCAGGGATTTGATCCAGCAGCTCCGCTTTGGCTACGACGATGCCGCTTAGCATCAACTACCGTGTTCAATTAGCTCAGTCGTCCATTGCAGTGTTGCACATGTCGATTCAAGGTAGTCTTGTATGGCTATAGCCTGCATGTGTGCGAGAAGGTCCTAGAGGACAAGTGTGGGTCCTGCATTCTGATCAGAAGGGGATTCACAGAATTCTCCTTGCTGTGCTACCTTGTGCAAACAAAGCAGATCCTGCAGACAACATGCGCATCGCTGCACGAGCTACTCCGGAAGCACGATATCCAGATGCCGAAGAGCTCGACAAAAAGCCAGCAGATCAGAAGATTGCTAATGCTTGCGGACGTGACGGAGGTATGTGACCTCATCAAGATCCAGGGGATTTTGTCCAAGCTGGACGAACAAGATGACAAGAAAAAAAAAAAGGACAGCAGCAAGGACGACGAGCAGCAGGACAACGAGGCACGGCTGTGCATTTCAAGCAATCAAAGTGTCTCATATGTTTACACGGTTCTGCAATGATTCAGACAATCATACAGCTTTTCAGGGCGACATCCAGTGGGAGGAGCTGAATGACGATCCTGCCACCGTGGCCTGCAAGGAGCTTTTGTCAAGGCTAGACGAGGAAGAGGAGCAGGAGGAGACAAGTGGCACTAGTAATATTTGTGCTCTGTTGACTCGGTTTTTCGCGCAGCTCCATAAGCAATCAAAGAATTCTGCAGGACGCTGACATGCCAGGCGAGGGCGAGCAAGAAAGGCCGAGTGCCGCTGGCCGTGAGGATGCTGATCGGGTGTCCAGAGCGCTGCTGTCGTGCTCCACAGCATCGCTGCCGGAGAAGTTGCTGGCTTCCATGCCTGTCCCTGCGGAGTGTGCCATTCACCAGACGGTGCACTGTGACTCGACTCTCCCACATTTCCAGGGACGTTTGTTGAACAATCGTTGCTTTGAGGGAAAGTCGCTCGGACTTCATTCATTCATTCGTTTTGTTCGCTGCTGATGCAAGCACAGGTTCATGTATACAGATTACAAACAGATTAGCTTAGCCCAGATTGCTTAACCGAGATTGCCGTATCGAAGGAGCTCGCATGCGGCGTCATTCAATCCAGCACTGGATCCGGACATTCTCGACAGACGCAAAACTACGTTGAAGAGTATAGCTGCGAAGGACCGTTCCCGGTCCCAGGCGTACTTTATTGTATGGACCTGGCTGACAAGAGCCACCACTTCGGGTCGTGCTGCCAAAAGGCAGAAGGTTTAAGCCACATGTGATATCAAAAAGCCTCCAATCTAGGCAATAATGGATGTTCCAAGACCGCATGTCCTAAGAGAGCACAGGATATCGCATGTGAGCGGGGATTTCACTGTGAGAGCATGGTGAGATGGGGCGAGAAAAAAGAATCGAGCGAGCACCATGGCATCTTGGAGGCACCCACTTCGAGGGAGCATGCATTCCGCATCCCTTGACTAAACCCTAAACCCCGAACCCTGAACCCTAAACCCTTAAACCCTAAACCCTAAAACCTAAAACCATCTAAAACCTAAACCTCTCATCGAGAACTCGAAGACCAAAAAGCCCCAAACCTTTGGTGCCCTCAAAAAATCTCAAAAACCAACCTGCCAAGGAAGCCTAAACTCCCAAACCAAATATGGGACTTTCCCAAAATTAGGGTACCTTATTCTGGGTCCTTATAATAAGGACCCTATTATTTAGGGTACTATATTAGCGTCCCCTATCTTTGGAAACTCCCATATGGAAGCCCGATAGAAACTTCATGGTTTAATGTTGAGGGGTTTAGTTTAAGCTTAGAAGTATATGGGCCCCTAGTATGGACCCTTAGGCCTTTCTAGGGACCCTGAAGGGTACATATAGGGTATATACGTGTGTGTATAAGGATCCCAGGGTTAAGGGCCCATACTAGGGGCCCATGGTTTCAACGTTGGATTTAGGGTTCAGGGGTTTAGGGTTTAGCCCTAAAAGAAACCCTCTAAGGACTTTCGGAGGGACCCCTAATAGGGACCCTGAATCCCATTACCTTAAATAACCATTGTATAGTCCTTATACCCCTTATATAGCCAGGTAGTCTCCATATTAACCCCAATAACCTACAAGGGTCCCTATTAAGGGTCCCCCTTAGAAACCCTAAACCCCTAAACCACTAAACCCTAAACCCTAAACCCCTAAACCCCTAACCCCTAAACCCTAAACCCTAAACCCTAAACCCCTAAACCCTTACTAGGGGCCCATGGCTTCAACCTAGCCCTGAAAGAAACACTGGGGGTTGAAACCGTAGGACCATAGGTTCAAGCGACTCGCGAAGATGAGTCAGAAGGACAGGCTCGACGAGGCGTAACTTGGCTGCCTAGAGTACTACAGGGTTTTGGGTTTAGGGTTTAGGGTTTAGGGTAAACCCCTAAACCCCCAAACCCTACTTGGAGGGTCGGGGGACTTAGTAACTAGTTATTTTACAGACTTACAAGTACCATAACCCCAATTAGAATCCCTTTTAGGGTACTTTTAACTCTACTTACTTCATACCTACTTACTAAGTCCCCGACCCTCCAAGTAAACCCATAAACCCATAAACCCCAAACCCCTAAGCCTCTAAACCCTTAAGGCTTCAGGGTCTTGGGACTTTGGGTTTTGGGCTTTGGGTGTTGGTTTTAGGGTTTCGGGGTTTGGGGTTTAGGGTTTTGGGTGTTGGGTTTGGGTTCTGTCTTATCGGCTCTTGGATGCTCTTTTGTGAATTTATGCTTGTTTTGCTCCGCCGGTTCATACTTCTCCTAAACCCTAAACCCTAAACCCTAAACCCTAAGAACCCCGAAGGCCTAAACTTGGCCTGCGCTTTCAATCCATCCTAAACCCTACTGCGCACCCGAAACCCTAAACCCTATACCCTAAACCTCACGCAAAATCCTGAACCCTAAACCGTCCTCCCTCTTCTTATGAGCCCTGCAGGCTTAATACAGACTTATAGTTCCCCAACCCCCAACCTCTAAACTGTTTGGGTTCTTATAACTTAATAGTAATCTGAACCCCTAAACCCTAAACCCTAAACCCTAAACCCTAAACCCTAAACCCTAAACCCTAAACCCTATCCTTTTACTTTCCTGGCTTATTGGGGACAGAAGCTGGACGTTTTAAGCCCTTCGGGTTTCGGGTGTCTGATGTCGCGACCGGTCTTGGGACCTGTTCCTTAAAGGGTTTAGGGTTTAGGGTTTAGGGCTTAGGGTTTAGGGTTTAGGGTTTAGGGTTTAGGGTATAGGGGCTTTTACAATTACCTATACTATGTTTTGGGAGTGGGTTCTTATGAAAATCACAGCCCCAAAACCCTGTTCTGATTACTAAGGCCCCTACATTCGGCTGAACACAAAAACCAGGTTATACAGGGACCTTGTTAGATGCCTGAATAGCTAGTACTACTATTCCTTACGGTTCCTTGTTCTAGGTTATAGTATAGAACCGCTCAAACCGGAACCACCCTAAACCCTAAACCCTAAAACATCTGCAACCCTCACACCCCAATTTTTTCACCCTAGTTACTAAGTCCCTTGCCCCCCAACCCTAAACCCTTAAGCCCCGGACCCCCAAACCCGTCTAAAACCCTGTTATAGCCCTAATCCCTCACTGCCTAAACCCATCTGAGCCCTAAACCCCTATAGCCTAAACCCTAAACCCTAAACCCTGAACCCCTAAATCCCTAAATCCATCTAAACCCTAAACCCCAATATAGCCTAATCCCTAAACCCTAACCCTAAACCCTAAACCCTAGACTCTAAACCCTAAACCCTAAACCCTAGACTCTAAACCCCGACAGCCTGAGGTACTTCGAGGGTTTGGAAACGCCAGCGAAGACCAGTTGCCGCGCAGAGGCCTTCGACCCAAAGGTTAGAAGCGTGACAGTTTAGGGGTTTAGGGTTTAGGGTTTAGGGTTTAGGGTTTAGGGCGTGGGCCCCTAATGTGGACCCTTAGGCCTTTCTAGGGACCTTTAGGGACCCTTAAGGGTACATATAGGGTATAAAGTAGGTATATAAGGATCCCAGGGTTAAGGGCCCATACTCGGGTTCGTTTCTAAGGTAGAACCCATCGGCGCCTAACATGGGCCCTTAGGGGATTCTAGGGTCCCTTAAGGGTATATATAGGGTATATAGTAGGTATATTAGGGTCCCAGGGGTAAGCCCAAAGGTTCGTTGGAAATTCCCAGAGAGCCCAATGCCCCTTAACTGGGCTTAGGGCTTATAGGGCTTAGGGCTTTGGGTTTAGGGTTTAGGGTTTAGGGTTTAGGGCGCAGGGTTTAGGGTTTAGGGTTTAGGGCTTAGGGGTTATAGGGCTTAGGGTTTAGGGTTTAGGGCTTAGGGCTTATAGGGGTTATAGGGCTTAGGGTTTAGGGTTTAGGGCTTCTAGGGGTTATAGGGCCTAGGGTTTAGGGTTTAGGGTTTAGGGTTT
>CAJNDV010035547.1:1145-25666 GCA_905221635.1 Symbiodinium sp. CCMP2456
TTAAAAGTGTTTGTTTTATTCACTCTTAAATCATCATCTGCAGTCCATTCCATAGGAATGCATGCGGACTTCGATGCTGGCAAAGACATACGTCTCCAGGCATAGCAAAAAATAACTGTCGGTTTACGTCTTAGACGTCTGTGTTGAATTGGTCTTCCGTGGTGTAGAAGTGATTGCTGAGTAGAACAGACTTGTCGAGCGTAGTTGGACACAGAGACCTTGTTGCGAGAGCGTAAATGCTTGCTAAGTAGAAGGGAAAAACCCCAAACCCAAAACCCTAAACCCTCAAGCCGGACAAGCAGACCTGCAATCAGATTCACACCGACCTGCGACTATGCTAATACCAACGATACTCATCAAGCCCTGCACCCCCTAAACCCTGCACCCAAACCGGAAAAGAAATCTAGCGACCTGGTTAGAGACCCGGATGTTTGCGGCTTTGTGGGGGCGGGGCGTTTCAGGATTTTCGGAGTAGAGTTGCACAGGCTTAAAGAGTTCATGGGGTTCAACTTAAATGACGCGTGGCTCGACGGGCGTAGGTCAGCGCCCGAAGCAAGAGCCTCAGAACAGTGGCCATGGCCAAGGATTTGCACCAACTCGGTCATCTCCCAGCAGTTGGGAGTGCAGGCATTTCGTGACAGGGTAGGTTTGTGGATTTAGCATTGTTGGCTGAGTTTGGGCCTTTGAGGAGTTCGGGGCTTTCGGACTTCGAGTTACTTGTATGTTTGATGAGGATGGGGATGGGGTGAGTTCGTGACCCGGCGAAGCCTCAGCTAATGATGCCCCGAGCCTAGGCCATTCCATCCAAACAGGGATTCCATGGCCATTCCCAAAAACTGCTCATAGACTCATAGATACTCCGCGTGAGATTTTGGTGCAGCTAGTCATGCTCCAGAACCGTACCAAGTTGACTCGGACGTGGGTTGCGCTAAGGCATGAGGGATTCGTGAACCCTGGTGTATCTCAAGGCGTGCCAGCCGGTTCGGGGGGTTGAGGGTTTAGTGTTTGGGAACCCTGGACCAGATCCCCAAGCCACATTCTGTAATCACTGTAATGTCCAGCGCGAGGATATCCACCTCTTGGGCTGGGGCGTGGCTGGCAAGGATGCGCTTTTCCTGTGCCCAGGGAAAGCCCAAACCCGGCAACAAACCAAAACACCTTAAAACAGGGGCCTTAACAATTACCCACACTATTTTGGTGTCTCCTTATTAACCATAATTATAGTAAAACGGGCCCCCAAACCTTAGTTTCTTAAGGCCCCTATACTAAAACATCCCAGGTCCCTGCAAATGGAAGCCCACAGCTTGCAGCCCATCTCCGGGATTGAAGACTGAAGTTTGAGGCTTCAAAGTTTAGCCCTGAGCGCCCCAAAGTTTTGAAGCCGGAAAGCTCAGTCTGGGCCTGGGGGGTCGGCGGCAGAGCCCTGCTTGAAGGTACCTCCTCGCCCCGATCTACTTCACTTTGGCAGTGCTGGGGTCTAAGCCAAGAGACCCCCGAACCCTAACAAAGTGCAAAGCCTTGAGACGTAAACCCGAAGCCCTCAGCACTGAAAGCACTGCAAACCCTCAGCCCTCAACCCTTAACCCCTAGCTCCAGACCCGAAGCCCCAGAACCGTGGTCGCCGGGTCCGGGGTCCGACTTCTGCACCCCAAATGTTAGGACCCCAGCCCCCCCTGGCTGCGAAGAGCTGCCACTCCAGCCATGTCAACAGACCCTCATAATAAAGGTGTCGGAATGCTTAGAAATACTGTCTCCTTGTAGCTTGCGCTTGCGACTTGCAGACGGAGCCTTGATGTAGAGTAACACCTCCGACACTATCGCCTAGGCTGGATGGGGCTCCCTGAAAAGTTAGAGTATGGAAGATGCCGGACATCGGATCTAGTTCTTGGGGCTTCCGCTGCAGCACCCTGGTGGCTTTCTGAGGGAGTCTGAACCCACGCCTGGCTTCATGACACGAACCTACCCTAAACCCGGCACCCGGAATCGCGAATAAGTTGGTGGAAGCCTGGTCCAAAGTCCTGCATGCCCTACACCCTAAACCCTCGAAGCTGGCTTTAAGCTCAAGGCTCGTGGATGTGGTGGCGCACTCGCCCTTGGCGGCCTACTCGCGCTCCTCGCTTGAAAGCCCCAGCAGTGGGGGCGGGTGGCGGGGAGGGTTCTTCTTGCAGGTACCAGTATCTCATGCTTTAGTGGAGCCTTATATATCGGACCCCTGCATTTTCAATCCAGAGTTCTATAGAGATACATATACATACATATACATATATATATATATATATGACGGTCCTTCGTTTCGGAAGCTCCGACGAAGCCCCGAGCCTGGAAACCCTGAAGCCTCGGCCTCGAGCTACTGAGCGAGCCCCGAGTCAGTCCCTGGAGTCAGCCTTCAGCTCGGTGCTGGGAGTCCAGGGTCGGGTTTAGATGACTTCCGATTCTTTTCAGAAATGGGAGTTTCCGAAAATTAGCGGTACCTTATTTGGGGTCCTTATAATGTGAGGGAACCCCTACATCTTTGCTGCGACCATACCAACTTGGAGTTTAAGCTGCCAAGGTAGTTTCGATTAACATCGAATAACTATCATGGGGATGACGGGTTCCGATACCATACCAGGCAAAATATTCCTAACCATTTGGGCTCCTAGATCAGCGACTGTCGTTGAAGGGGGTTTGGCTGCAAGCTTGTGTCTCGTGCGTTTCGAGTAACCCTTGAAACCTAGACCCGAAAGTCCTGAACCAAACATACCCTGAAGATCTGCGCAGAACCTTTAAAGTCCAAAACCCGAAGCTGAGAGCCAAGCAAAGTTGGATTCCAAAAATCAGTTGGACCCGCATCTAAAGAGCTGATTTTCGGGATGAGGATGTTTAGGATTCTTTACTTGACGGACCTCCACGTAGCCCTAGCCGGTCTTCGTGTGGTTTTCACCTGAGCTGCGTGGAAGCCGAGGTCACCTCGATCCCACAGGAGGTGAAGTGCCCACCGAAGAGGCCAAGAAGTCAGCAGAGAGGGAAGCTTAGGCATTTTGGGGCTGTGGGTGGGGATTTACTTTAAGTCTTAAGATTTAAGTGTAGAGGATAAAGGGGCTTCTGCATTCTGAGTCGATGGCTTCAGAAGTGTCCTGACGCAAGACGGGTGTTGACAATTTTAGAGGATAAGGCTGTAGTTCGACCGGACATGCTCGGAACTTTGCGAAACCTTAGCTTGACATAAACCAAAAAGATTGTGAGGATCATGGCTATGAGTGCTGTCTACTCATCGCTGTGGCTCCTTTATTGAGCGCCACTTGTGCGTTGGCAACGTCGAAATCATAGAAGTTACAACAACAATCAAGGACAAGCCTCTAAGACCCATCTTTCGAGGATGAGGACGTCGCCCGCGAGCGCCGGAGGGTGTCGGAGAGCGACGCGGACGTCGTCCGTCTGTTGAAACTGCGGAAGGCCGGGATGGTTCATGAGGGTTTACGTGACGCAGCAGCAACACCAGATTCACTAGGCTCACCAGATGTATCCAACGCAAGTGGAACAGTAGCAATCCTCCTGCTCCTGCTCCCGCTCGAGATGCACCCACTTAGAAATGCTTCGAGATCGACATTTCACTCTCGGACACACTAGAGTGGAGGAGCGGGAGCTCGGTAGCTGCAGAAGAACATGATGAGGCCCTGACTACTTTTGTCAGCACAGCTGGCACCACAACCCAAAGCTTGCATCCTCACACACCAAGTACTTAGAAACTACAGTGCCTACCTTCACTGCAAGGTCTACCGCACACCGGAAGGCCACCCGAAGGCCCGTCTGCTTGATCAGATGATAGTTTTCTGCTGTGGGATGTGGGTGGGGTCTTCGTGAAGATTGGGGTTTCGACGTTTCTCCGCAACATCATCTTCCACAGCCGTCAACCCCTGCTTGCAACATAGGGATCGCAATTAGATCCCTATATAGTCCCGTTGTACACTAGCACATGCGGGGCCCGGAGCTCGCAAGCTTCAATCTTAGACCAGAAGCCAGAAAGCAATCCCCGGCCCAAATTCCGTTGCTGAATCGAAGGTTGCCGTCCACTCTTTGAGCTTTGGGCTGCCGAAGGCACGATGGACTCAACCCTGAAGTGAAGTGATAAAGCATCGGTGTGCCGGGGATCAGCCTTGACGTGCATTGTAGAGGTGTGGCGACTAGTATCGAAGATCTTAGGTCTCATGGCTATAAGGTCGGGAGATACGGCTTCGTAGTTCTGGTTGGTAAGGGACATCCCACTTTAGCGTTTGGGCTTACAGCTTGGTGGCGCGACTTTCAGCATGAGGGTCGCTGATGTTTAGGTTTCAGCTGGGCTTAAAGCTTCCGCAGAACAAAGGGTCTAGGGCTCAGGGTTGTATAGGGGTGGGCTGGTGTTTTCGAAAAGTCGCGCGGTTCGCTTCGGGATCGCTGTAGGCTCCCGTCCAATCCTTCGAGCCCATCGAAACCGCTTTTCGACTCTGCAGAGAAGTCCTCCTGCCTCTCGAACGCCGGAGCACTAAGGTAATTAGCAACTTCTTGCTGCTACGATTAGTACTGCTACCAGCACAGCGACAATGACGGTACCGACGTCGTTGCCGTCGTGTCGGCGGCGGCAGCGTGGTAGTAGTCGTCGTCGTCGTGGTCGTCGTCGTCGTCGTCGTCGCAGCAGCAGCAGCAGTAGCAGCTGCATCGGTCGCGGAGTTAGCTGTAGTGGTAGCGGCAGTGGAGAGGGAGCAGCAATTTAGATGGTTGGCGTGGTTGTCGTGGCGAAAGGGCGAGTGCTTCGGCTTCCTGGGCATCAACGGCGCAGCTCGGAATTGCGAAGGGGTTGCGGTGCTGAATCTGAAGCTCGAAAATCTGGCTTGGGAGGCTTACGCTTTCTGGGCCTTGAATCATACCCCGGGTCAGCCCGAGGCTTTCTTCAAAGATATAGTCTGGGCTGTACTCCTGAAGAATTGGTACAAGTAAACCCCCTCTACCCCTATATGCACTCAAGTGGTGCTATGATTCTTGGCTTGTAGGGCATCGGGTTTTGGTTTTAGGACGGAGTTATTCGGTTTATGAGAGCTCAGAGGGCATGAACATGACCATGAGATGCCTTAGACCTGGAGCGCGAGCCAAACTCACAACCCCAAGCCCACAGCTTCATAATATAGGAACCCGATTAAGAAACCTTAGGTCTTCCTGGGGGTTCTTGAAATGCATCCGAATATACTCGGGTTGTAGGGCCATGGTTTCTTAATCAGGTTCCTACATTACCCGACGCCCCTTTCACTCTCCCTCCCCTTCCTGCAGCTGTTTTCTTCCCTCACCTCTCTCTGCTGGCTCGGCGCGACGCCGGGGAGGCCAGGGAGCGGAGTTCCGCATTGGATCTCTACAATGTATATAGGGGCCGAAATAATTGCCGATACCACTTTGGGGGTTCCTTACTGTACTTGTTGGCCCCTACCTTTGAGGGGGCTCGGGGCTCAGAGTCTGGTCCTGCAGCTCTGGGGTTAAAGGGCTTCGGGGTACACGGAAATGTGCAATAAGAGGGACTTAATATAGGGGCCATAATAATTAGAATGGGATTTCGGGTCCCGTTATACTATCATTAATTATACTAAGGAGCCCCCAAAATAGTATAGGTAATTACTTAGGCCCCTATATTACGTCCTTCATGTTTATTTGCCTCCAGGCTGCAGTGAGGGTCGGGACGCGATTTCCGGGGATGCTCGATGTAATGCTAGGGCTCTCTGCTTTTCTTGTCTGGCACCTGTTCCTGGTTGTTGAATCCTCTCCATTCACGATCTTCATTCATTTAGCACCCCCTCCAAAAACTCAAGCATGCCTGCAAACCCAAAGCTCCGAAGCCCTTAGCCCAAACCGCCACAGCCTGAAACCCTCAACCCCAGAACTCTGAATCCTAAGCTTTAAACCCAAAGCCCTTCAGTCGGCGTTAACCCTTAATGCTATACAAATTATACTATATGTATAAATATGTATGTGGGTTTTGTATATATATATATATTTGTTTTATAGTCCAAGACCTTTATCCAACCTTGCCAAAGCCGACGCAAGCGCGACAGGGCATGCAGGGCAGAGATGGATGGGACGAGCCAGATGCAGCTCAGCTTCACTTTAGGGGTTTAGGGTTCAGGGTCTAGGGGTTCAGGGTCTAGGCTTGGGTCAAGTCCTTCTTTGGGCTGTTTTGAGAGGGGGATTGCCACTTGTGCCTTTTACCCTCTTAGAGTCTGCTTTAAGGTAGAATGTAGTAAAGTTATCATGAGGAACCCCCCAAATTGTCTTGGTAAACACTCACGCAGCTTGTGCTTTTGGTTTAGATCTGGCAAGGGGCCTGTTTTCGTGGTTTTCGGTTTAGGGGTTTAGGGGTTCGAGTGTGTTAGGGTGATGTTTGGCAGTGGTTTTCGCAGTTTAGGGCTTAGGGGCGGACGGGTGGAGGGTTGACAGAGTGCGGCGGATTTGTGCCCCAGACACTTGGTTCCCAGTTGAGCTCATCGAGTTTAGGGCTGTAAAGTTTAAGGTTTAGGGCTCATAGCAGTTAAGAGCAAGATGGCTTTGAGTGTTTGTGTGAGAGTGAGCTAGAAACGATAATTTCACCCTAAACCCTCAAGCCCTAGAGCCTTCAACCCGAAACCTTAAGCTCTGACCATTCGGATTGACCCAAGCCCTCTAAACCCATATAGAACCCTTGCAGCATCCGTACGGAGCCCGAATCGAACTCCTCTAATGTCATTGAAGTTATTTCAGGTTCTACCCACAAGCCTTCCTGGCCTGGTCGTACAGGAGCGCGACATGCCCAACGTTCCGCACCATCCGGACCATGGCTCCGGAGAGGACGCCCATTGGGGCTTAGATTTCGGGTTTTTTGTGGGGATGGTTCTGTGAGGTTGAGGTTTTAAAGCGGGTTTCGGGCTTGGGCGTTCGGGGTTGAGGGCTTTCACACTCAGGTGGTTTCAGGATTGCTTTGGCTTTGTTCGGGCTTCAAGGTTCAATCAAGATTCAGTGGAGATGCTGCTGTTGTCTTCCTCGTCCTCGCCTCTTTGTCGCTGATACATGCTGCTGTCGTCTTCAGACACAACTCACTTGTTCATCGCAAAGAGGTCAATAGGAAAAAGTCAAACAAGCATGATTCTCCGGACGCACTGTATGGTTGCGAATCCGGAAGCCAAATCGTAGCGAAGCCATGCATCTTAGACGGGTGGCACGCTTTGCGTTAAGCTTGTCCTACCCTACCTTAATGTATATTATTTCTAAGCAAAGCAGCCGCATTGTCACATCAGTGTCTTCGAGGCAAGCGAAGCACTCCGCTGAAGAACCCTTCCCAAGGCCTACCCTGAAGCCTTGCAGACCCTGTCTGGAGCCTTGTAAAGTCCCGATAAAGCCTAACAAAACCTTATGAGAGCCGATTTGCACTTTTGAAAAAACGAGAGCGTCCAAGCGGTAAGCCCTAGACCCTTGAAACCTAAACCAGAAACGGTCGCTAGGAGGACGAGGGACCTCACCACGTTGCAGTGGTCAGCGATACGCATGTGCTCAAGGCCGGGCCAATACTTGGCTGGTTTGGGATTTAGTGGCATGATCCTGTAGAGGTCTTTTGCAGCCCCCCACTCCGGCAGCCGCAGCACAGAAAATACTGAACTCCAAAAGCCCCAGGGCCCGGAAGCATTCACACCTCGCCAACGATGCACACCCGAAAACCGGCCGGCTTGATCCGTAAAGGTAGGCTTCGCAACATTTACTGCAGAAATTCGGGCCGTTGTTTTCATTAGTTGTGTCCGAAAGTATTCACCGCTGGTCGAAGACGTGATCCCAAATATAACATGAGTACTCCTGGATCGATGTTGTGTGCTGAGCTGTCCGCCTCGGGCTGTTCTTCATAAAAGCCATGGGCCATGGGAATACCGGAGGGCTCATCTTGACTCTTGATTACAATGCACGTGAACGACCGCCATGCCCGATGTGGGAAACTACGTCGCAACCGGGAGGGAGATATGCATGTCAAGGCGGCGTCCGTTCCTCAGAAGCTGATAATCTCAAACAACGTGAGAGACATGGAGTTGGAACTTGATGCCAGGAAGTCTATGAAGAGAATGTCCGGTACAGAGACAAGATCTCGAAATTGATTCGGGACCTTTGCCTGCTTCTGAGTTGGGGTATTTAGGGGAGCGGAGGCGTTTCTGACTTCGGGTTTAATGAAATGGCTTTCCAATCGGATTCAGTCATGATCAGGCTGATCAGGCTCTGGTTTTGGCTGAGGATTGTGCGTTCTTGTTTAGGGCATTTGCTTGTCCAGTCAAGCTCCCTGAACCATCAGAGTCCATTTCGGTCTGCAAGGTCGATTCAGGAACGAGGCTCGAAGTCATCTTGTTCTCAAGTCAAGCTCGTCCAAGGAAAAAGCCAACACACCAACAAAAGCCAAGGCCACCACCCTGTCCTCCAATTAACCCTCACTAGTGCGTTTATATTTGCTGTCACCGTCATTGTCATACCCTGTTATCATCACCATCTTCACCGCCATCATAATTATCAACATCATCGTGAGCAGCTTCATCATCATCGTCATCCTCATCATCACCATGATGAGCAGCATGTTGACTCCATCATCAGCCTGTTAATCGCCAGCCGCGGCCTTCGCAGGACTACGACTTGCCATCCGCTTGCATCGAGACACATCCTGCGCAATAGAGCTCTGTGGTGTATCTGGTCTTGCGCTTGTAAGCAGACGAGTTCGAGTAAGCATCAGCGTCATTAGCGTGCCAAGACTCCAACTGCCCAGTGCGTTAGTGGCAATGATGGGAGCTCGGGAATTCGATTCAGAGGGTTTCAAGTTGACTGCGCCCTCACGGAAGGCCAAGCCTCGACTAAGCCCTCGGAGCACTAAACCTGCTTAGTTCCAGAGAGCCGTCCTGCAGGGATTGCGGTCCTGGGCGTACCCTGCTGAGGCGCTTTGGAGGGAAGGCCGCAGAAATCCAAGCAGCGCCCTGCACTGCAATGTCGCGGGGTCGGGGAATGCAACGACGTGCAAATCCAATGTAGGGCAAAAGTACCCTAAACCCTAAACCCACGGGCAGAGTGCATGCGTGCGCACGAGGAAGGAAGGCAGGAAGGTTCTGCACGCAATCATGTATGTGTGTAATGTATGAAAGAATGTGTGTATGTAAGTGTGCACTTGCATGTATGGTTGTTGGTCTACGCATATCGATAGTCGTGTTTGCTTTTGAAATGTATTGGTGTGTTGTGTAAATATGCACTTTATGTGTAGCCAGCAGGAGTACATAAAGTGTTTGTGTATTTGGCGCCTCATTTGCAAAACTAATTTAGTTAGTGTCAGTGTTCGTGGAAGTATGTATTGGTTTTCACATACAGCAGACACGTATAGGATCATGCATTACGTATAGCCCGATACATGCGTAAATTAATGCACGCTTGCATGCATGTGTATATATACAGACGATCGAGAGAGAAAGAGAGAGAGAGAGAGAGAGGCAGAGATTCTCTTTCGCTCCATCCGCATGCACCGTAAGTTTAAGGTTTAGAGTCTGAACACAGTATACTTATTCATAAGGAGAGCAATGAGAGCATGTATGGATCCCTACCTGTCTTTATCTAGGCATCCATGTGCCCGACCGAGGTGCTCAGAGCCCGATTGCATCTCTACTCTGAAGCTCTAAAAACTCAAGCTGAAGCCAGAAAACAGAACCCAAACCTCCTCCTACCCAAGCTCTCTGAAGCTCACTTCTCGGCGGTCTCCACACCCCTACCAAAACCCCTGGAGCTTAGATCACAAGTCCATGATGCGACACACCCAGAAGAGCCTTTCTGTCCTAAAACGTACACCACTGCAAGCCCGAAACTCAGTCGAGCTCCCTGCCCCCAGAAACTTCCATGTATGAAAAGACTGGTTGAAGGATAGTTGGTTAGGGGCTCAAGGGTTCTATTGATTCGGTTCAAGGCTTTAGGCCTTTCTTTAAGGGTGTAGGGCCGTTTGGGGCTTTGTTTTTCCTCCGGGCAGCTTTGAGGGCTGATCTCCACTGCAAGCAAGGCCTTGAAGGTGGATCCAAACACCTTTACAGGGAAGCGCTTGGCAACTCGGCAGCAGTAATGGTAAGAGTGATGGTATAAGCAACAGCGAGAGCAATAGCAAAAGTAGGAGCCATCGTGCTAGTAATAGCTTGTAACGGCAGTAGCAATAGACTGCGAGGCCAACTAAACTGCATGCAAAGTCTGAGCCGCTGTGGAGTCTCCACAATGCAAGGCTTCGCGGCGGCTTCAGGATCTAAGGCTGAAGGTGTAGTGGCCGCTGCTTAAGCCGAAATGGCTAGAGATGTTCACTGTTCTGAGTCACTTGGAATTTGAATGTCAGTTCAGCATTGCCGAAAGACCAAGCGTACAACGTCCATATGGTCCAGTGTCGAGCATCGACTGTTGCGCATGGACCGGGATGGCTGCAACCTTATCTCTTCGCTGGTGGTGGCAACAAGATGTCACCACGTTACCATGGTTCTGGCGACAATGATGATGGTGAAAGGGTGATGAAGGGTCATTGTTAACTTTCCGTAATGATGTTGTTGAGGGGAGAGTGGTTATAATGAAAGTTATTGGCCAGAACTATGTCTGCATGGAGCTCTTTAAGACGACGACTTGAGGCACTGATCTTAGACGCTTCAGTCAGATTCCAAACCTTAACAAGCATTGCTCTTCACCTGATTGCGGTCCAAGGTCTTGCATCGCAGCTCAACCGCAGTTTAGTGATGGCTGGAGAGGATAAGTTATCCGCGGCAAGTGGGGCGTCAACATCCTGAGCGTGGCAGAGAGAGGGACGGGATGCACTGCTGCTCTTGTCCTGCTGCCGTGTCAACGACGATCTTTCATGTCACGGCAGTGCATTGTGTGGAGCTCCAACAATCGGTTCAATATAAACCAGAGACGGACACCAAAATCGACAAGACAAGTTCCACACCTGTGATGCGTACAAGAAGTTTGCACGGCCACTAGTTTTATCTCGGAGGTTAGGACTACCATAATTTACTTGCTACTGTTTGGTACTATTGCTGTGGTCGCTGTTGTTAGAGACGTAAACCGCTAAACCTGATCATCCTGACATAATTGTACTCTAGTATACTGTACCCCCAAACCATATTCAAATCATGAAGGCCCCTCAATTTTTTCGAAACCCTGAGAAGAAACCCCTCTAGAAACCTTTGACGGGGCACTTACAGGTAAAAGGATACCTTAAAGCCCCATTCTGATGCTGAAGGCCCTCTTAATTGAAGAGAGAGGCTGGATACTGCCCCCCCCCCTTCGTAACCGCTGAGTAGTTGTTGTCATGTAGATATGAGTCCTGATGATACACTGTTGCTGTATGAGGGCAGTACCCAAGTGAGACCTTTTGCACGCTGAGCCCTAATTACCCCTAAACCCTAAGCCCCTTTGGAGAGAGAGGCTGGATCTCCTGGTGGGGCTTTGACACGCTGATCGGTGTGGTGATCCTCGCGAACTCAGCACCTGGGTTTTCCTGAGCGAAATCCTTAGTACAATTGAATCGTACCGTGATACACCCCAAAAACATGATTTAACAGAACATAGTGCCAACTACGCAGATAAGATTATCTACTTTAGTCGCACTCCCACAGCCGCAAAAAGCCTTAGCCTGCAAGGCCTAAACCCGAAACCCCACGGCCACCAATCCCTAAACCCTAAATGCATGCAGACCCGAGCAGACACCCCAGAGCCCTCAAAACCCAAAGAAGACAAGACCCTCGCCTTGAACCCTTCGAATGCAGAGGTCTGCTTCGCAATGAAACTTGCTTATGGCCTCTTCTAAAGTCAGTTATACCATAATAATGGATATGCGCCGAGCCACGCCGAGTCAAACTTTTGCCCTTACGAACCCCAAGACACTTCAAGAATCCTTTGTGGATGTTGAGTAAACCTTTCCCCCTAACCCCTAAACCCTTAGACCCCTTGAACTCAAGGTCGTCATCGGCTTTGAGTCCCAAGTTCGCGCAGAGATGCCGTTGGGCTGCACGGGCGACTGTGACTGCGAGGCCTCGGAGTGAACAGGTATCACAACCTTGGGGTCTAGGGTTTGGGTTTCTTTTGACCTCGTGTATGGTGCTGAAAAAGGGAAAAGGGTCGGGTGGCTAAGTTTAGTTTGCGTTTTCGGATAAGGCTTCGCGGTTTCATGGACTTCCGGCATAGTTACGAGGGAGTAACGGTTGTGATTAGCAAGCGCCGATTCCTGAAGGGCCTTCCTATCCGGGTTCTGCATTTTGAACCCTATGCCGTGAAGGATTATTAGCCCTAAACACTAAACCCTAAACAGCCTAAACCATTATTCTGGTTGGTGGCTTCAGAGCCCCCTAGCAATCCACTGAGCCAGTCCCTGAGAGCAGACATAAGACCCGAAGTGGAGAGAAAGGATGAAGACAGAGAGCACTAGAAACAGACACAAAGTGCATCTCAAGCCTTGATTTGGCCAGAATCAGCTGGACCCCACGCTGACTTGCAACAAGATCCCTCTTTGGATCTTCCTGGTCGCTTGGTCTTGCGGGCAGCTTGCGGGGTTTGGGGGTTCGTTAGGCCTTTAGGCTTTTTCGAATGCTCTCCTGGCATTGTCACCTGGGACTTCACGGGCGCCAAATAAATTTTTTTTGAAAATGGAAGTCTTGAAAGAAAGGCTATGCACAGTTTTACATTCCAGGTTAAGTAGGGTTTGAGGCTCTGGTCCGGGAGCCCAATGCCAAGTTCACCACATGGGTAGTTCTCTAAATTAGGATATCCTTTAGGGTCGTGTTTATAGGGTGGTACTATTTTGGGGACCTAGAACGGGAGCCTAATTTAGAGAACTACCCACGTTGACATCCCTTCTCTTGATCTTGCGATGGCATGGAGGAAGCCTACAGAAACTTCCCAGTCGCTGCTGAACCGTAGTGCGAGGGCTTCTGAAATTGAGGGGTCGCTACAATATGGATCGTATTTTGGGGGCTGAAACAGTTCGAAGCATTGTTTCGCTATATCGGAACATGTCACCTGCAATCACCATTTTAAGGTTTGTGTTCAGCTCTATTCGGAAACACCGCCCTGCACTTGGCGCTTTGCTATGCGGACAGGGTCGGCCTTATGTGAAGAAGCACGAAAAAGACATTCTTGTGAAGACATAATGGTCTTATTTACAGTTCTAGTTCCAGTATATAACCAGACACAACATCCTGCAACTCCAGCCCTTCAAGATGCGCAGGGGATTTTTCCAAATCGCGCAGCTGCCCGGGTAAAAAGAAACTGCAACCCTCAACTCACTAATCACTAAGTCAACAATCCCCAAACCTTGGAGCAGGAATCCCAGCATCCCATCTGCTCAGTCAGAAGCCGTGCAACTTTCCGAACCCCTGGTCCCAACCCTGCCATCCCTGACACCTGCATATTACTTACGGCCATGGGCACCGTTAAAAATTCGGAAGGCGACCATTCAGGGATCCAGGCTACCCTTCTTCAACGAAAGATCCGGACTTCATGCTGAAGATCCAACCCTGGCGCACTGTACTGTAACCCTCGACCCCAACCCCAAGCTCTACCTCTACACTCTAGACCCTCAAATCCTAAGACCTTAAACCCTTAAAGCCTCAGACCTTGAATGTGTAAAGCCGAAATCTTATCCCGAGGCTGACTACGGCTTCTATGCCGTCTACTTGACGGAGCTCGTTCTACGTCTCGGGATCTACGGGGTCTTTGTGCTCAAGAGCCATTGGCACCTCGTCGGGGTATGGCGAGTCTGGGGCTCGGGTTTACGGAAGTTTCGCCATGGTTGAGGTCCTCACAAGAAGCTGGAAGGCTCCACAACCGTCTTTGGAGCCACCACGAGACCCAAGTATGACCGGTCATGCGCCTACGATTGCCGACAAGAACTCAGGACTTAGAATCCTTCGAAGCCCCAGGGCCCAGAAAACCCTGCTCGAAACCGGCGTGCTCCAGAAAGGCCTCACACTCAAGGCCACGTGTCACAGGCTCTCTAGATCTCTATAACCTGTTGTAGCATCTGTAGCACAGCGATGAGACTTTATTCTGGGATCTTCGAACTCCCAACGGTGAAGGCTGGGAGCTACCGCGTTGTGAAACCCGATAAACCGGTCTGTGAGTAGATTGGCTACCACTAGCACTGAGCAGCATCATGCATGTGCGCTAGACACCTTCCGCCGTAGTTGTGGGAGCAGCGGAAAATAGGCGATGCCGTAGTAGACCCTAAATGTCAAGAAGCCCTCCTTTGAATCCTGGATGCCCCCGCAGCAGGATGTAAGGCCGAAAGAGCATGAAAACCGGAGCCATATACAATCACGTGGAACCCTTCTTAAGGCCACATACATCCCTGCCGACCCACATGGAAGCCGGTCCGTACAAAAAAAGACCTGAAGCTTACTTGGAAGTTGCGCAAGTAAGGCCATCGTAAGTATGACCAGACTTGCCTGACCAATTACTAAACCCACTTGTTAAGCCCCTGATATGTTTGAAGTGTCGCTCCCAAAAAAACCTAAACCCTAGAAGAATCCTGAATTTAAATGCCCAGTAGGATCCCTGTAAAACCCTACCAAACCCAACAAAACCTGGTAGCCCCAACCCTTCAGCCCCAAGCCCGAAACCCCAGTAGAATTAAAGACGTCTCCCAGGGTCAAGTTCGACACATTCCTCGTAGCCGCCTCCTGGATAGCAAAAGCTGCGGTGCTTGTTTAGGGCTTTGGGGCTGTCGGGTTTTGGGCTGTAGGATGTTTAACACTTTAGTGTCCTAGGATCGCGTGTTCATGATTGTTGTGTTGTTGGTTTTGCGCTTTTTGATCCTAGGTCTCATGGGCTTACGTGTCGGGCTTTTGTTGGTGTGGCGCTTTGACCAGAACATATTTCTTTTCAGCGTCAGTGCTTCTGCTGCTTGTAATAAAGCTTCAAGGGAAACTCCCCTATACAGTTAGTGATTTGAGCGTTACCAAGTTTGTGTGTAGCATAGAAGCCCCGACACCCGGTCTCGTTATTCAGGCCAATCTTTTCAGCCCGAAGCCACTTTCCAGAGCTGTCAGCGCCAGGAGTCAGGAAATCCTACAATCCACACCGATAAATACTAGAACCACCCTAAATCCCACACATCCCACGCAGAAACTAAGCCGGGCGTTCAGCTCAGATGCTCAGATGCTGATTCTTAAGAGAAGAACCACATTGGCCACAAGACCAATACCTGAAAACGAAGCCCTGAATCCCAGAGCCGTTGTTGGATGTGGGATTTGCGGATTGGGATTCAGGGTAGAACCCATATATGCCGATGCTCGAAGTTGTTTGGTCCCTTCGAATCCCAGTTGCCTTGACATAAGAGCCGAAAGACCTTTAAGCTGTTGAGCAGTTGATCGCATGAACCTGAACTGGCACTCTCTGCAAACCTGTATCCGTGAGAAAGCATGCAAAACGAAGTCGGCTCCCTCCGTCCCTAAACTCCACGTCACGCTCTAGGCCTCAACAGTCGACATCGTTGTGAACTTGGTCAGTAAGAGCGAGTTTTTGAAGCAGGTGATGCTAGCCCGAGCCTCAGGTTAGGCAAGGGTTTAAGAGTCCTGTTCAGAGGCTGAAGGGTGTTGAAGGCGTCCAGAGCACAGGTAGTCTGCAAAAACTTTGTACATGTACCATGAATCCCTTTGTTTGTGGTGTGTGTGTGTGTGTGTGCTTCTTGTCTTTATTTTGCTCTCTCTCTCTCTCTCTCGCTCTCTATCTCTCTGTCCTCAGAAGGGTGGTTGGGTATGGGGCTTTAAATTGTTCTTGCAAGGGTGTGGGTCCCCGTCTTTGCTGGCTTGAGGTTCTGTCCAGGGCTACGCTGGGCTCGTGCTCAGGAACTTGCTTCAGGGTTTAAGGCTTTCCTGTAGGTTAGTTACCATTATGGGGACAAATATAAAGAACGTGTCCCATACACCAGGAAGCCAGTAGGTGCTTGAGATTGCCTCAGTCTTCCAGAGTCAAAAAACCCACAATTGCCCACATGGGTTCTCTTCGAATCAGACCATGTAGGCAACCAATCTACAAAGGTGAGACTCCTGCGTTTGGCGCGATTGGCGAGGCTTGCAACCTCGGGCCAGGAAATTTGAGACTTAGGGTTTAAAGGTTGGGTTCAGGATTATGTTGGATTTGGACTTCTGTTCGAGGGCTGAGGGCATGTAAGGGGCTTGGGCGAAGGGTTAAGTGCTTGAAGCCCTAAATCTAGTAGCATGCAGGCCTGGAAGTATCGGCGTTTGTGCTTTGGGGCCCTGGGGCCCCTTCAAGTTTTCCGAGCAAGGTTAAACCAGGATCTTGCTTGAGTCGTGGGATTTCTGGCTCTGTGGCAGCGTGGGCACGTGTTCATGAAGCACCCTGAAAGCCCCCAAACCCCTCACCCTAGAGCCCAAGACCTCAAAAGCGCAACCCCCGACGCATCACGAGCCAAGAGCCACAAGCTGCGTTTCAGGGCCTTGCGCCTCATGGTGCAGTTTCAGACGCTTTGGCAGTTGGTTCAAGGCCCCCGGGCTGCAAGAGGCCAGACGCCGCTTGACGCCTAGGTCTTGAGCCTCGAAGAGCGTTGGGCATAGGGATTTTGGGAAGCTTGTGATTCAGGCTTGTGACTTGATAGGCATGTGGGCTAGCGGGTTCCTTTGTTTTTCTGGGGGCGCAAAGGTCTCTTCCACAGCATCGGCACGATCATGTGGACCTTCCTCCTCGTGACTTGGCCTGAGCAGAGAGGCGGCCAAAAGGAGAAAACAAGCTCAAAACGCCAAGCTCTAAGGCAAAGAGTCGAAACCTCGAGCCCGGAGGCCTTCAAAGGCTTTGAGCCCTGAAGGCTCGCTAAACTCTAGACCCTCTTGAACTACTCACTTCCTCAATTGGAGGCCGTTCGTTCTTGTTCGTCATCTTTTTCGTGGAAGACATCATATACTGGTTCCCGGATGAAGGATTTGACAAGTAGCGGGTGCTGTCATTGGTTTGTTTGCCACGGCTGCCCGAGAGCAGCCTTCTTGATCGCGTCGCTTCTGCCAATGTAAAATACCCCGCAATTTATTGCCACTTACTACTAATGGCTACCGTAAACCCCAAACCCTAAAGTCGTTCCCGTAACTAGAGGACAGTGTTGAGGAAAGCCTGGGACCCAGATTTTGGGTTCTTCGGCTTTCTGGTCCCGCAGTTTTCAGAGTCTTCCCTTTCTCCACACAGCCCAAAGCCCACCAAAAACCCCTGAATCCCCGCAACCCTGAAAGACCCCAAACACCCCGAAGTAGTGAAGCGCTGAACCCAAACCCCCAGACCCCTAAAGCTCCGAGGAGTAGCTCGTGGTCTGCTTGAAACATTATGTAGAATAACAAGGGAGTTTCAGAAAACTCGCCTACATTATCTTGGGGTCCATACGGTCAGCATCCGAGCGAGTATTCAGATTGAGGTCCCCTATGTTATGAAACTCCCATATCCCCTCACAGTCCTTAAGTAGTTAAGTTGAGCTCATGAAATTCCTCCGAAATGCTCTGCACATTTCCATCGCTCCGATGTTGTTTGCGCCATGAACACCATCAAGGCTAGAGTAAGAGCTGCAGGCCTCTGGGGATTTGAAGTCTAGGTTTCGGGTTTAGGTGCTGTTCCGGGCTTACGGCTCCGCGGATTCGAAGTTTGTTTCAGGTCTACACTTTGGAGGGGGATGGACTTAGTGGGATCTGAGCCCAGAGCCCCGAAAGCCCCCTTACTTATTGACACTTGCGCAACGTTCTTTGATAAATTTAGGCTACTACATCGTTCAGGGGTTTCGGAGTCTGAGCACCTTTCTCCTAGAGGTGACCTTGTTGATGTACATCTATGCCGTCACGGGCATGGAGCTTATCAGAGTGGAGCCAGATTTGGCGCTGGATCATCCGTAGCTCGGATTTTTGGGCGGGGGGCGGTTGTTGGGGTGCCGGGGAGTGTTTGGGGTGTGGCATTTGGAGTTTAGGCTTTGTGTTAGGCTGTCTACGGAGTCGACTCTGGGCTCTGAGTTTGCGCGTACAGCGTGGCATCTCAACGAGAACCCCACTTCAGAGCCGCCATATCAAGATCATCCCACAGACTTCTGGGCTTAGAGCCGGGGGTCAGATGGTCAGAGCTGTGGATGTAAACAGACGTCATGAACTCGCGTTCTTTCTGGTTGAGGATCGACGGCTAAGCCCTACGCCCCGAGTCCGAAAGTGATGGGACTTTGTAATGTTTGCTTACCGAGTAGATTTGCCAGACCACTCTGGAGCATCTAGCCCAGGAACTGCTGCAAGCTTTGTGTTATCAATCCTCGCCGGTGTAAACTTCTGGGGCAGCTTGAGCTCACGGCTTTGACTTTGATTCCGGGATTCCTATGAGGGTTGTGATGGCACGTGCCTCCTCAGGTACAATGTTGCTGCCGGAGGGTCTTTCCGTGATCTCATGGACGCGATCCTGACCCTCGGCGTGAGAATTCTTGTCCATCAGGCGATGAAGGTCGACGCAGCTGGAGCAAGCAATGACCGAGTGTTTAGCCTTGCCTCTTGCCCCATTGCAGAGACGCACCTCTTGTTCTTCATTGCAGCCGTGAACAGCTTGACCTCTAAACCTCAATCCATACACCCTGAACCCGGTCCTCAGCGCTGAAAGACAACTTTCACTTCGGGCCAGGCACGCCGCAGAAGACGATACTACGAACTAGCGTTTACGACTAACTTCCTACTAGCTTCATACAGGTATTTTTCAGGACTGCTACTTACGGGGTTCCTTCTGTCTCTCGATTGTCCAACTGTCAGGCCAACTCAGGGGAGTCTTTTGGGCTTCCCTCATACGGGGAAACAAACCCCCGAAACCCGAGTCGAATTGCATGGCTTCTATGCTACAGACCATAAACGCGAGCCAGAAGCCTAAAGCTGAACCCTTATTCTGATCAGGGTCCATTTCCTCACCTGTCGATGGCCAGAATGCTATGACACCGCCGGTCTCAGAACACTGTCGAACACCCCGAGCCCTCAGGACACTCCTGCAGGTGTTCAGCAGCTCTCCTGCGACTGGCAGGGCTCTCTTTTTCCTTGCTCTTCTGTTTGTTCCATTAGGGTTTGGGGGTTTTGGGCTTCGGGAATCTGCAAGGACTTTACAGTAAGCCACAGCATCCTGAAGCCCTCCCCGCGTCCTTGAAGCCAGACTTCACCTTTCTGGCCCCGGTCAAAGGGTCCGCAGCAGAAAGCCTCTGTTGTTGTGGGCTCCCTCCCTCTATCTTTCTATCTCTCTCTCTCTCTCTCTCTCTCCCTCTCTCGGTCACTGCAGGCAGATAGACAGAAGGTAAATAGACATAAGTTTATATGTAGTAGTAGCGCAACTATGGAGTACGACTGCGCTAGGTGCTCGTAGCTTGATCGGTGACTGCAAGTTGCTGTGGAGCACGGTCACAAAAATAAGCGCCTACCCGAGAAACATAAATAGGGTTTACGGTTCAGAGTACCAGGTATGGATAGCATTGGATCCATCTACCGACCGCTGATCAAGCAGAACACCATCTGTTTCGCCACTTGGTTGCAGTCCTCCATGGCTCAGCACTTCAGGCTGCAGTCTCTTTCTTGGCTTTCGTAAACCCTAAAACCCTAAAACTTAAATCCGGTGAGGTTTCTTATTTTTTTTGAGGACCCACGCCTTGCCTTCTGCCCGAGCTTTGTATCCGTAGAGACGTTTCAGGGTTTAGGGTTTAGGGTCTAGGAGGCTTCCGTCCCGAGGTTTTCGTGCAATGACCCCAGATGCACGGCTCTTGGACGTTTTGGGAGGTCTATTGTTTCTCCACGTTCGACCTTCAAGTTAACCTCGAGAATCCAGTGGCCTAAACCCTTGCGGCCTTGCAGTCGAACTTCCCTCACAGATCTACTTCTTCCTGGCCTTGCTGATTCTCTCCATTGCGTTGATGAATCTGGCTTGAGCCTCAAGATGGTTTCAGGTGTTCAGTGTGTTTTGAGGGTTTGGAGGTTTCAAGGAGGATTATTGATTGCAGGGCTGAGGGCTTCAGCGGTTTTAGGGCCGTGAGTCCTTTTATTCACGCCGTGTGGGGTTCCAGCACGATATGTCTTCAGAGCAGGTTGTTTGTTCTGGACTGAGAGTTCCTTAAATTTAGTTTGGCATGTAGAGTGCAGGCCCCTAACAAAACCTTCGGGTTTCATGGGCCCTAGTTTGAGGATCCCCAATACGAGATTGTTCAGGTGAGGCGTTTCTTCGTCATGTCTGTTCCGTCAGAATCCTTCCAGGGCGTGCATCGTTGGGAGCAGGACTTTTTTCTTCAGCCTTTGGGCAGAAATTTCCTTCACAGCCGTTCCCTAAGCACTCCAAGACCGCACCCCTAAGCTAGACCTAAAGCCTTGAGCCCCGCATCAGAACCCCCAATAGAGGGCCTTGAATAATTAGAATAGGGTTTTGGGGTATAATAAGGAGCCCCAAAATAGTATTGGTAATTATTTAGGCCCCTAGATTAACCGCACTCATCCCAAAGCCCTCGTCCCTACATCTGCACACTTGAAGCCTTACCCTGGAAGCTCATCGGTTGCAAGGTCACGGCAGTGATGGTCAACTCCTCCCTAGACCAGGCCAGTTGATGTGGGGGTTCGTGGCTTTCTCGTGCACTCTTCTGAGCACAGGTCTTTGCAGCCTTTTGCGGGGCTTGCTATCAGGGCTACGTAATGTGTGGAGTTCTTTCACCTTTGGTGCTCAGTTTCTGTGAAGAGAGAAAAGGTTGGAGACTCGGATGATCACGATTTAGAGCTTTGAAGCCTCTTGTTTCAATAATGCAAGGTCGCCAGTTATTCAGAGTAGGCTTGTGTTACGCATGGTATTGGGACTATAGGATGGGACATTGTTCAATCCTCTTCACCCTCGACCTCCGCTTGGTGCTCCGAGCCCCCCGCATCTCCCTAAGCCCGTCAAGCAGGCAAGAAATCCTAACATAAGGACATAAATAGATACCAGTCAATAATTTCTATAATTATAGCATAATATACCCGCAAACCCTATTCCAATTATTAAGGCTTAAGGTCCCTGCATTAAGCATTTCGACGTGCTGCTCTGGTGGTCAACAGCAAGTGGCTCATTTAGTAGGGGTGTGGTTGTAGTTCCTTTGATTCTTGTGATCATGTTTGGTTACTATCGGAACAAAGTTACGGGCTCAGGGTGCTGGGTACTTACTATCGGAACAAAGTTACGGGCTCAGGGTGCTGGGTACTTGGGGTTTCGAGTTGGAGCCTCTACGGGTTTAAGTTTATGCAGAAGCACGAACAGCGCAACTTCAATGCCAAGTAGAAGCAATCTGAGCATCAGCCACCTGTGGTTCCAAGTATCTGGGGTTCACCGGTTCCTCGAGAAGAACTGAAACCTCGCAACCCCGAGTCCTCTCTGCGGCCGCAGGCCAGTGAAGACAAAGAGGCAAAAAAAGCCTGGGAGGCAGCCAAGAGAGCTAAGCAGATGGAGAAGCTGAAGGAGATGTGGCATGCCTTTCTCTGGTTAGAGTCAGAGGGCTTTGGGTTTCAGGTTTTCAGGGTACCTCGGCATACAGGGAATATAGGGGACCTGATTAATATCGCCTAAATATGAAGGCCCGTGCCGAAATGACACTTATCTGGCTATGTTGAATTTGTTGAGACTCCCATGTCGTTCAGCATGTTCATTCTGACTTACGGACTGCCACCGCTGCGCAGTGCTCTTGGATTCAGGCTTTGTGGTTCAAGCTTCCAGGAGTCAGAACAGCATCTGTACGGAAAAGGTCCTTACATCTCCAGGATCTTACATACGGTCAGGGGCACATAACCCCAAACCCTTGAACCCTCATCCAAACACTTGAAGCCATACAAACCCTAAACCCTAAGCCGATAAATCCCAAATTCCCAGCCCCTGAGCCTCCTTTCCGCATTGCGTGCCTCCGAGGTTCTTAGAGCTCGATGAAGATGGATCTGGAGAGCTCAGCTTAGATGCCCCCTTGCTTGAGCTTCACAGTTGGGGGCCTCGTGGGTTTCGGGCCTTCCGGCTCAGGGCTTAGATGTGTAAGGCTTGGCTCTGGAAGTTTCAGTGTCAGCGGGTTATGAGGCTCGGGGCATACCGACAATATCATTCTTCTTTTGAGCTTTTGGCGGAGCTGGGATGCATTTCCAGGCTCCAAGAGCAGTAAGTACTGAAGGCTCCCACCCCAAGATGAACCTAACCGTGCGCTGCCTTGGCTCTGGAGGTCCTCGCTTCCATCTCAAAGCAGCTAGTTCCTTAAGTTCTGAACGCCGCAACGACACATCCTTTCTCTTCTTGCGTATTCCAATCGTATAGGCCTGCCTTTCCTTTATGCCTGGTTCCCCTGTCATTGAAATTCTGCATATGCAGCTTGCCAAAGCCACGGGGGCTGCAGACAGGGCGTGGGGCTTTGAGTCTTGAGTTTAGGGCAGGTTATCTATCTATAGCTAGATGTTTCTGTCTTCTTATGGTGCATTAGACTGTTTGGGGATTGGGTTCCAGAGTTCTCATGCATAACGGTCACACAGAAGCAGTTGTGTCATCCCCTCCCTCTGGAGCCGCATGGAACGTTTATAGAACTTCCACCAGCCCAAAAGGGGGGCCCCCTCAAATCCTCCAGTGGAGCCGGAAGCCGAGGAGTTGCTTGGTGCTCCCGAAGCGGTGCAGCACGAGCTGGGGGAGCCTCTGATTTCTCTGGGTTTCGGGCTATTTCTGAAGAGGTGGCATAGGTCTTATACGGTTGTAATGGGGTTTTGGAGGAGGGGGGATTGAGTGAAGACTGTCTGCAGAGGATTCTTTCGGGGCGCTATAGGGTTGTGTAGATTTGGTCATAACGTTTGTAGGGGCTGGGGGGTTTAGTGAGTAAGTTTCAGGTTTCTTTTCTGAGTCAGAAAACCCAACACGAACGACCCAGCGTGCGCACTGTAAGCTGCAATCCTCGAGTCTGGGTCGTTGTGCTCTGCGGGACGCAGGAGATCGTTGGTGGAGGCGGCGATCTGACGACACTTGGCTTCGTTTGCGTGGGGGCCTTTGTGATTTCGACTGATTACTGAAGTCTACAGCGGTCTCCTTTGTTTATGAAAATCTTGTGTGGCTTTCAGATGCAGAAAGGACCGAAATGGGCGTGGGACATCTGGGCTTCTTCTGAACCCGAGGTCCCCGTCAGCTATCTAGTTCTCTTCTCGACCCTAAACCGTAATGCCGATGCACATAATGCCCTATATGTACAGTGTGCACTCAAACTACCCTGAACCCTAAATCGCATCTGTTCATTTCTCGCGTTGCTGATGTCGGGGGAGGGGGGTCCTGAAGATCAGGTTTTAGGGTTGGGGGCTCTCCGCTGTACCGGCCTTACTATTGGCGTCCAATCATGTTTTCCACCACGGAATACTACACAAGCCCATGAGAGCAAGCTCTATAACGCTTCCTAAGAGCACGAAACTCCGCAGTCCAGCGCCCCGGAAGCCGACGAGTTCAACACGAGCAGGGATTTGAACACCCGATGCCAGCTCTCCGAAGTTCTGAAGCATCAACCCTCGACGCTACATACGATCTAGCTGCTCTTTTATTGCACGTCTTGTTGTCCTCTGTCCATACCATAATCCTGAGCCCGAAGCCCCCTAAACCCATTTCTTGTAGCACTGATGAACCCTAGATCCGTAATCCTAAACCCGAAATCCGACACTCCGACACTCAACCAGGGAGCTCTTCCACCTTCTCGACTACGATGGTGGTGGCACCATCGGCGTGGAAGAGTTCTGTGAGGGAGTTTTGAAGGACGGGGGCTCAGAGAAAGCCAGCCCCATATATTTTTTTAAAGGAGGTGCATTCCTTCTTTGTCCATTGCAGTGTGCTACAGGGATTAGAGACAGGGGTCTATCACGGGGTCAAGGCAAGGATTCCTTTATTAATAGTGGTATTGCCTGTTTCGGGCTTGGATTCAGAGATATGCGACTTGGATTCAGGGGCAAAGGGGTCGGTCTTGGGGCTAGGGTTTGCGGCTTGGGATACGGTCGGAGAGGAATTGCAGGCCGGTCTGGTTTGTTTCGCACTGCTCACGCCTACTGAAGCCTAAGCCACTCCCCAACTGCGAAGGCCAGAAGCGCCATCATCGCCACCACTATTATCAATATCCCACCACCACCACCACCACCACCACCATCACCGCCATGTCCTGCACCACCGCCAGCCGCGATGCCACGTCCACTTCTTCCACTGCTACCGCTAATGTTACGGCTACTGCTACTTCTCCTGCTCGTCAACTTGCTTTTGCTCCTACCACTGCCACTACTCCTCGTTCTGCTGCTCGGCTGGGACTGGGACTGCGACTACCACTACTACTACTATTACCACCACTACCACCACCACGACCGCCGTTGCTTCCACTACTAACTACTGCTAACTACTACTAACTACTACTAACTACTACTACTACTACTACTACTACTACTACTACTACTACTACTACTACGCACCGGGCTCGTAGGACGCCCGCTGCTGGGAGAAAAGTCGTTGTGATATGGTTGTGTGCGAAG
>CAJNDV010035548.1:13064-25664 GCA_905221635.1 Symbiodinium sp. CCMP2456
GGGGGGGGGGGCGTTATGATGGGACTAGGAACAGGGTTATGTTGGCGATGTGTTGGGCTTCCGGGCTCGCCCACTATGCTATATCAGGGTCTTGGGTAATGTAGTGGCCTTCATGAGTAGAATAGGGTTGTCAAATTCCTTATGTATTTATAGCCTACTATACCCCCAACCCTATACTATCAAGGCCGTCTAGTGATACGAGTAGTACATGCCAAGAGAGCCTGCGGAGCAGCCTCAAGCTCTTACCGCTGCCCTTTACAAAGCCTACGGCACGGAATTACATGGAGATGTATTGTGTTTTCAGGGTCCTGGTCCTGGTCCCTAACCATTAGTATACTAGTAGAATCCTGAAAATCCCTTAAAAAGTGTCCTTACCATGGCGGTTCTCTCTCCTCCAACAGCCTGGCGCGTTGGTGGTTAGGGGTCTGGGGCCTTCCCGGATCAGACAAGTCACAAGGGACCTTTTAGGGTTTAGGGTTTAGGGTACCTCATCAAGGCGGATATGTCGGATTGCGTCCTAGGAATGTGACGACATCGCCGATACGATATAGAAAGAATATGAGGATATCCTTTGTGCAAAAAGAATATCGGACCATCATATGTGAGTCTCGGGCCAAACAAAACCTAGATCCCATCCTTGAGTCGAAGCCCTTTCAACGTACCGAAACGCTGAACCCTGCTACCCAAACCATGAACCCTACATATCTAATAACCCGAACCCTTAAACCGCAAAACCCCGTGAAGCCCCGAAACCCTAAATCCTAAAACCCTCAAAACCCCCAAGTCGAGAAACCCTAAACCCTACAACCCTTAACCCCAACACTCAAAACCTTCAAACCTTAAGCCCCACACCCTAAGCCCTAAACCCTGAACCCTAAACCCTAAGCCCTAAACCCTAAGCCCTAAAACCCGAAACCTAAACTAAACCGAACTGCTGCACAGGTGGCGAATCCACGCCCTCTCATCTGCCGGGCGGCCTCTTAACAGCAGAGAGGCTTCTATATCCCAAAGAGTTGTAAGTACTATAGGGGCCTTAATAATTTGAATTTGGTTTTGGGGCCTACTATACTATAATTATGGCCCTAAACCCTAAACCGTTACAGTAGACGTTATAGTAACCCTTATAGACCCCTTTTAAGAACCCTTTGAAGGAACCCTATTCTAATTATTAAGGCCCCTACATCCCCCTACGGATCCCAGCTTCCCTTGAGGGTGGGATGGCCAGCCCGATACCTCGGTTTTGGCTCTTACGGTTTATTGTTAGGGGCTTAGTGGTTTGGGGTTTAGAGGTTTAGGGTTTCGGGCTCGGGGTTTGGGGTGCAGGGTTCAGGGTTTAGGGTTTTGGTTCTTACGATTTGGGGTTTAGGGCTTGGATTTAAGGTTTAGGGTTTCGGGTTGAGGGTTTAGGGTTTCTTGCATCTCGCTACAAGAGCATAATTATGTCGCCCTTGACATATCGCGTTTACCTTCCCATTCTGAGATGAAGTTTGTAACCCTGACCCCACTCCAGATAGGATAGACGTAGATACTGTGTACGGGCCCTAAGCCCTGAACTCTGTGATGTTTATCATAAAGCCGTGAAGACATCAATGCCAACCTCACAGCCGGAATCCTAGACCCTACAAGCCCTAAACCGGCTAGACCACCGAGACCCTAAACCCTAAACCCTAAATACATAGACCCTGACTACAGTACAAAACACCACACCGGCCTCTGGCAGCGCTGCTCTACGACCTTGGCGATCGGATCGCTCATTGGGACGACCCCCAGAAAGTTGGACCTAAACCCTAAACCCTAAACCCTAAACCCTAAACCCTAAACCCTAAACCCGATTTACGGTTAAGGTTCGGGTTCAGGGATGCTCAGTTCGAGGACTCCCTACACCTTTCCTTAACATGAGGACAATCATGTTTCAACTTGCCGGCTTCTACTTTAAAGCTTGCGGTTCGTGGCATTGAACAGGTTTTGACAATGCTGCATGAGTTGCAGAAGTTTCAACCGGGTTTTATGGAATTCAGGCACGGGTATGGCGATGGTTGAGGTGTTAGGGTCTTCCATCCGAAATTGAAAGCAAGTCTTCACTTGACATCCCTGAATATTTGAATGCACTGCTAAAGCTGACTCTGCACCGAAGGAATTAAATTCAAGGCTACAGGAGGATTGAAACAGGGTTTGGGCACAAATGCCATGGGGTCCATGTCCTTCCATTCTTCGCATGTCCAGGGCCATGGTCCGCTGCACGATCCATTCGTCCTAAACCCTAAACCCTAAACCCTAAACCCTAAATCCTGGCAGGCCGTATCCTGTCCGGTCTGGCCTTCCCGGCCTCGCCTTCCAAAATCCCTCAAGGCTTCCTTGCACGCGTCCCTTCGCCGGACTTTGGAGGCGCGGGGAAGAAGCGGACGGTTTAGGGTTTAGGGTTTAGGATTTAGGGTTATGCTGTGCTTCGGTTTCTCCCGCTTGCTCCTCATCCGCAGGTAGTTCCCGGGTGGTGAAGCGACGCAAGTCGCGGTACCAGGCAGATAGCTTCGCGTACTCTTCACCTCCAATAAAACACCACCACAAAAAACAAAAATGCAGACATCATGTAGCTCAGTCTTAAGCACTGAGCTCTAAACCCTAGACCCTAAGCCCTAGCCCTAAACCTAAACCCTCAACCCGAGATCCTATGCCCTGAACCCGAAAGCCAGCAGGGAGTTAGCTCCAACACGCTTCATAAGTCCATGTGGTACCTGAACCCCTTAGAACCTATTGTTGTAGGGCTCCTTATTATGATTTCCCTTTACAAAACGGAACTTTGGGGGCGTGCAAGTATGGTTTTAATCAGCGGTGCTCTCTCCAGGGTGAGGGTTTCATATCATGGGCTCTTATAGGGCTTTGGGTTGGGTTTGAGGGTTCGGGATCGCTTTTTGTGTGTCGGCGATTTGGGGCTTAGAGTTGGGAGTGCAGATAGGTCAGAGTTCAAGGCTCTGTAGGATTATGGGGCTTCGAGGTAGGGATCGCGATGAGGCCTCGAGATGTAGGGTTTAGTCTCCTAAACCCTAGGGACCCTTAAAGGGGTTGGGGGAATACTCCCTTAAATTTAAAATCGAAGAAAGCCATGTTGGCTCATTAGGTTCTTAAACCCTAAACCCTAAACCCTAAACCGTTTCTTATTACTGGTCTTAAGGCCCCCTACCCCCCCCCTCCCCCTACCCCCCCTAAGGGTCCCTATGATAACCCGGCCAGCAACTCCAGACTTCATGCTTTTGTTACCCTAAACCCTAAACCCTAAACCGACTTTTGTTCGTCTGCCAGTCAGACACGCGCTCTGAGCAAGCATTTGGGTATCACTCTACAAACGTCCTTCTTACTCGGTGTCGTCCTCTTCTTGGGCGAGTATGTGGGGAGGTGCACCGTTGGTAAGCACTCTTCATTGACAGCACAACATCCACCATGCTGCTGTAAATATCCTCCCCAAAAAAACTCCCGAGAGGCAGGTGACATAGTGTTCGCTCTCGGGTTTAGGGGGTACGGTTCGGGGGCATCGTATTCGCACTAATGCTTACGGCGACGACTCAACCAGGAAGGCTACGAAGCTATCTGAGGCTGCTACTGCTGCTGCAACGACAACTACTACTGCGAACCGATTGCAGCTAAGCCTAATCATAACAATCAGAATCATCATCGTCATCAACATGAAAGACACGTGAAGGCTGCTATGGTGAGAGTGCTTCCCAACGGGGCTCAGCAAAACCTGCAGAAAGCAAGACGCGAACCGCTTGCAAAACGAACATTGAGTGTTTAGATTGTTTTTGATTCGGAGTTTAGATTGCTTCCACTTGAAGCTGCGGTGTTGCATTTTGCTGCACGGGCCTCGCCTGGCAATGCCTCTACATAACGAATTCTCATGGTAGACAACAGGAAACCCCTGAGATAAGGCTATACAGAAGAGTCGCGTGCATCCACATGAGGACAAAGTGGAGGATCACTGGCTCAGGCTCATTTGTGGGATTCATTGCTGCAGGGCACACAATTGCTTAGACAGGGTCCATGATAGAAGCTTGATCGAGGACACCAGCAAATATGGTTCCCATGCCTGCATGAAACTGTGTATGCATATGTATATGTATGTGCATATACATAGATATACATATATATATATGTAATTGTACACATGCGGATACACTTGCATGCAAGCATGCATGCATGCGGCATACCTACGTACATACATACATATACAGCCAGACATACATACATACATACATACATACATACATACATACATACGTGCACAGATAGAAACGATACACTTCTCGACCTATTGAACAATTTCATTATCTGCACTCACAAGCCCTCCTAAGCCCCCCAACTCGTCCAAGCCCTAAATCCCACACTGCAATCGCTGAAGATTGGGGTGATGAGTCTAGTGTAGGGGCCCTCATAATCAGAATAAGGTTTTGGGCTCCTTTGTAAGAAAACAATTGTAACAAGGAGCCCTATAAAGAGATAATCTTGGTAATCACGTAGGCTTCTATATAGGGGCCGTGGTGTCAGGGAACCCCAAGGGTCTAAAGGACCCAATAATCAGGTACTCAGGTTTAGGGTTTAGGGTTTAGGGTTTAGGGTTTACGGATAGTAGTTATGTAGGTCACTATTTGGGAGAGTATATGATTATTAGGTACTTGGACCCTTAGGGGAAGAGCCCGCCGATCCTCTGCGTGGTGGATGGTTGTCAAAATTATGGTCCCTTTTGGGGTACCCTAAATAATAGGTGCCGTATTGTAATAAGGACCCAAAAGGGGACCCTAATTTTGACAACCGCCCATGTGGATGCTGCTTAGTTGGACCCTTGGGATTGGAGCCGCGAGGGCGATGTACCGCGAACCACCACACGAAGTCCTATTTAAACTCTGCATCTCGTAAGCACTAAGCACTAAGCACTATAACCCCTAAGCCTTCAATCCGATACTTTCACCTCATGAAACCCTTATAAAACCTCGAAGAAGTTTGAAACAATCGTGCAGAGCCCAAACTTATAGAACAAAAACACGCACATAACCCATGGTGCTCTCTTGCAGAGAAGAGCCAACACCCAAAATGACCGAAGGCCATCGAAGGAGACACCCAAAATGACCGAAGGCCATCGAATGAGTCGGACCTTGTGTCGAAAACTCTCGGAGAATCGTCTCGTCTTCTCTTTTCGGGATCCTTTTAGGGTTTAGGGTTTGTGGTTTATTTGAGCATTTGAGCATTTAGGGTAGGGTCTGGGGTTTAGGGTTTCGGGTTTGGGGTTCAAGGTTCAGGGTTTAGGGATTGGCTTGGTTCCTTTTCAAGTTCCGAAACGGGTTTCTACATGAGTACCTTTAAGGGGACCTTGAGGGGTTCCGACCAGGGTTTACCCTTCTAGAAAGGGCACTTGGAGGGCTTAGGGTTTAGGAGTTAGGTTCCTTGACGCGTAATGTTTATGGCAGAACATGGGGTGGGGGTTTAGGGTTTAGGGTGACATCCACCCAGCTTCGCCGCGCGTTCAGTGCACAATGATTAAAACCCTAGCCGACTCGATAGTACTTACCTAACCCACAAACAACCCAAGCCTAAGACCTGAAGCCCAAAACCGAGGCCTACCCAGACCATGAATGTAACATCCCAGAACCTACACCTTAAAGCCTTAAAGATATGTGGAATCGAGGCCAGAAATCATACGACAGACAGATCTGACTTAATCAAGTGCGCACTAGAGCTATCTGCCCAATTGGTCCGAGTATCCGTACTTTGGGTGAAACATCGCTATATCTGAACTCTGCAATTTACTGGGCAGGAACTCTTTCAAGACGGTTTAGGGTTTAGGGTTTGCGCACCTGGAAACTCGCAGTATGTACCAGGGGACTAAAAATGCTCGACCATAACTTTCAGGCATACTACTGTTGATAATAGAAATCCTGCATTACGGTAAGGACCCTGAACTATGAGAACGGTATATTCCCTATTATGGGTACTGCAGGATTTGTATCATCAACCGTATGGATACTAGAAGCTTAATAAGGAAACCCTACACCCTAATCCCTACACCCTAAACCCTAATCTCTAACCTCTAAACCCTGAACCCAAACCCTAATCCATAAACCATAGAGCCTAAACCCTAAACCCTCATCCCTAAACTCTAAACCCTTAACCCGACAAGTCCGACTCCCCGAAGTTGACTGTATCGAAACTCTACTTCATGAGCCCTCTCTACAACGCCGTGAAGATATTATCTCAGAACTCCGGTAACCAGAACCTTCACTATGAATCCCTAGAAGAACACATGTGTATCCAAGAGAGGGAGAGATAATTCTGTGTATATATATATACATATATATATATATATACATATATATATATATATATATATATACATCCATGTGCACATGCATATATATATATATAATATAGCGTTACACAACTACCTGAGCATATACATATATGTGTGTATACATGTGAACAAATAAGCAACTACATAAATAAATAAATTAATTAATAAAATAGATAAATAAATAAATAAATAAATAAATAAATAAATAAATATATATATATACACCCTCAATGATTGACTGTAGCGTCATATCACTTCGACGTGATGCTCCGAGAGGGAAATCTCAGTGAGACCTGCGTCCCCTCCATGTGCTTGCCAGGATTCCGTATATGTCCAATATCGGGCCGAACTTTCTAGAGTAGGATTGCATTTAATATGTTTTGTTTAAAGTTTAAAGGGCTCTGTCAGGGTTTACGAATGTCTTGTTTGAAGGATTTGGTATGGGGGCCCTCGTATTTGGAATTGGGCTTTGGGGTACGTTATAGCGAAGAAATACTTGGACTCAAAGGAGGAGGTTGGGTCATTATGTTACGTGCTGTTAGCCACGCTGCGTAAGAGATGTATGTGTGTACTTGTGTGTTTGCGTGTATATACACACACATACAAGCGCCGTGAAAGTCGTATAATTAAGCCAATAGACTTTAAGAGTGTCGTTGCTGACGTTTCTCTCAGAAGACTCCAACGGCCTGTCACCCGGAGCCGGAGGGGTGCGCAGGCAGGTCTTTGCTAAGCGTTCCTTTCCCCCTCTCCTCCTATTTGGGCTTTTCTTGGTTTTGAAGCGTTCTATCTTTCGTCAAGATAAGGTTCTACGCAAGGGTCGTGTAAGCTTCGATAAGGGTTGGAGGTTGAGGGGTTGCAATAGTAGTTCCGTTTATGTAAACTTCGAAAGTAAACCGCCAATCCACTTTGGTTCCCGTGAGTTAATGTGCTCAAACGGCTGGACTGACTATCCGAGCTTCTAGCCAGTCGCGCCAGACCCTGCAAGACATACCAACATGGAATCCCTGAACAGGGCCCTAGGGATTAGGGTTTAGGGTTTATGGTTTAGGGTTTCCCTATCTTGGCGGGCGGGGCTAGGCTCTTAGGGACCTGTGGGGAGGGCATGAGGTTTCCGGGATGAGGGCTTCGAAGATTCAGGTTGAGGGCTTGGGATGCAGGCGTTGGCATCTTGGCGTTTGCCTGTCTTGACGTACAGGCTTTGTCTTTCAAAAGGACAGCTTTAGGGCTAGAAAATGGCTGAGGAATGTTCAGGATAATAATACCGCGATAACAGCCTAGAACATGACTTCGAGCAGTGGAATAAACGTATTGCTACTTATCATTCAGATACCGTCATGTTTCGGCCACACACCTTGAACTGTGACCCGGTGTAATCGGAGGGGTTGAGGAGGGAAAGATTTACACAACTGCTGAGGAACGAAGCTTTACAGAAGGGTCACGAAAACCGCGATTCCTCGGCTGGCCGTCCCTGCTGTACAAGGGACTCGGTCGGCGGAGATAAGGCGGGCGCGCCCTTAAAAGGACTTGCGAAGACTAACAGTGCCGGTGGTCAGAGAAAAGACTGGCAACCAGACGATGACCACTAAATCTTAAACTGGAAACTCTAAACCCGGAACTCTGCCAAACTACAAACTCCAAGCCCCGAACAGCCAAGCTGTGAGTTCAACACCCTGCAAAACTTACCCCCAGACTCTCAAGACATTCCTAAACCCCAAGGCCCTCATTATCGACGTGTCCTGGGAGTGTATGTAAAAATGTCTCCTGAAGAAGCAGAGAAGTTACGTACACGCGAAGAGATTCTAAAGGGGTTGAGGATTCGAGGCCACATGCTTGGGGTAATACAACGCCAAAGGGCAACCTTGAACCCCTTAACCCTAAACCGTAAGAAGGAACCCTACAGTGTAGGTTCTTCGTGTCGTTCACAATGAATGCAAGCACCGGAACCCAGAACCGAACCCATAAATCCTGGGTTCGGGGTTTAGGGTTTGGGGTTTTTGAAGCCTTGGGGCTTCATTAGGGCTTCAGGCTTCAGGTTTCGGATCTTTGTCTGACCACCTGACAGCTCCAACTCTTGAGACTTGCTGCGCGGGGGCAGTGGGCAAATCTCTGACGATCACACGGCCACTGCCACCTCTCCTCCTGCGTTTGCATATCTTCGAGGCTCAGGGGACGGTAACCACCATAATTAGAATAGGCTTTTGGGGTATATTATACTATAACTATAACAAGGAACCCCCCACAATATTATAGGTAATGATGATAAGGCCCCTATATTAAGCCAATGATCCTTCCTCCTCGGTCCCAGGATGTTTTCCGAAATCCAAGAATGCTTTCAAGCGCGGAGCGACGCGAGTAATTACGGGTTCCTAAACTTGGAAAGACGGTTGCTTAGGTGACTTATGAGCTGAATAAGAGGCAAATTACAGATAAATAAAAGGTAGGTAAAAGCTGAACCCTAGGATGAGGTAAAGGTGAATAAAAGCTAAATTAGAAGCTAAATACCTCCCCGGGTGGCCGCTCCCAGCGGGACGGCTGCTCGGAGGAAGGCCCCCCGCCGACCCCCCCGTTCCAGCAGCTTCCAGCACGGCTTTTCCTTGCTCCAGGGGTTCCTCCGATAGTCCCAATTTTTGGCTTTGGTTTAGCTTTTTTTTTAGCTTTTGTTTTAGCTCTTCTTCAGCTTCTCTTAGCTTTTCCTAGGGAAAAGCTATGTACTTTTCCCCTCCCCACCAGCCCCCCGACCCCCCCGTTCCGCGGCCATCTAGAAAAGGTGACGGAAAAGCTGGACAAAAAGCTGGAAAAAGCCAACGGGGCTGCAAAGCTGAAAAAAGTAGCTGAAAAGGTAAATTCCCTGCACTGTTTTGCAGCCGGCGTGGAAAAGCTAAACAAGAGAGGACAGGCCCTAGGACCGAGCCTTTATATCATGATCTAGCTTTTTTCAACTGTTGTTTTTTAGCTTTTCTTCAACATTGTATTTAGTTTTTTTAGCTTTTGTGTAGCTTACTTTTACCTTTTTATTCTCCTTTTTATCGACCAAGGATCCCCGGATCTCTAAGGCAACCAACGTGCCAATCCTAAACTAAGGTTCCCACACTAAGCGTGTGGGGCTCATGGCTCACGTATTCAAGCTTCTGAAGTACATATTGGGCTACGTACAGGGTTTAGGGTTTTGGGTTCAGAGTTTGGGGTTTAGGGTTCAGGGTTTAGGCTTTAAGGTTTAGGGTTCAGGGTTCAGGGTTTCGGGTACAGGGTTTGGGGTTTCGGGTTCAGGGTTTAGGATCAGGATTTGGGATCTAGGGCCACAAAAAATGTTTTAGTTCGAACATCCTCACCCTACAGATCAGGAATTTGTGGGCCGTCCTGCTCCTGGCCCCTAGGATCTATCCTAACCGACAGCAGGGAAAAAGAACAGGAACACTCAACATGGTAGCACCAATGACAACTCCTGCCGTTTACAGCTTCAGTTGCCGGGTTTCACAATGTGGAGGGTTGTGAAATGATCCAGAAGTACGTACACAAAGGCACCCAGACATGCTCAGCAGGGGATTCCTTGGCGGGGCACTCTAGCGATTCTCAGGAAATTCTCCGGGGCTAGCCACTCCGGCATTCTCTGGGATTGGGTGCCGGTAGACCGGGCGAGCGGATAGTAGCTGAGCTTGACATCCTATCACACCACATCACACCCCACACCGTAGAAACTCCCGAAAAACAAACAACAACCACAATAAAGAACACAAGACGCCAACAGGACCTTAGACAAACCACTGTAATCCAAACAGGACCTAGCCTGCCCTGTCTCCTTCATCTGCGACCTTCGTCTCCGCATGTTTGCCTTGCATGTCGCGGCGGATAATCTGCGGCAGGAATCGGAACTCCTGGATCCAAAGAGCGAATTGAAATCAAGGTTTGGGTTTAAGGCTTTACCTATAGTATCCATTAGATTCCTTTTTTTTGGTCTAATTAACCACGTTTATGTTAAGGATCCCAAAAGGTAACCCCAAAAAGGAACTACAATAGAGACTATAGGTAGGTTTGGGATTCCGTACGGGCTGTCCGAGGGTCACGAAGTCGGGTTCAGAAAGGTTCTTGCGAGGGTTCTAAAGGCATTTGTACAGGTATTTGAAAGTTCTCTTTCCAATGCAATGCAGCCTACAACATTCTGGCCTATCATGGTTCCTTTTCTACAAAACCTCATCCTGGAATCTCAGGTGAAGCTCCTCATCAATAACCGCTAGCAACAACGATCCAAACCTGAGAAACGATCAGTTCCTCCTAGCTTCATGGACACCTAAACCCCAAACCCTAAACCCTAAACCCTAAACCCCAAACCCTAAACCCTAAACCCTAAACCCCAAACCCTAAACCCCTTGGCAGCCATCGGCGGCGGCTCCTGCACGGCATCCTGCCTGCACAGTGCTCTCTGTAGCACTCCGTCGAAGGAAACCTCTGATTCCTTCTCCCAATGTAGGGGCCTTCTTAGATTATGGTGTCGAGGTACATTATTACATTATATTTCGTAAATAAAAACTATATTGAGGCACCTGAAGCAATAGTAATGGTAGTTATTATAGTTAATTACGGTACCACCCGTCGTGAGGCGTCCTGCTGTCGAACTGCTTCTTCCAGGTCTCTGGTTTGCTTCTCGAAGTCCTCCTGGTGCTCCTCTTGGATAAGTGTAGCACGACTCCTCGATGCCTAACCCCACCACCCCACACCCGAAGCTTAGCCTCCGCTTCCGAGTGCCCTGGTCTCCGCAGGCGAGTTTGGCCACTGCTTGAGTTCTGCTCGCCTTAGGCCAGCCAAGTGCCTAAATAACAGAAGTACTCTCTCGAACGTTAACCGTAACCTACGCCACTAGGGTTTATGGTTTAGTGAAACCAAGTACCGAAGTAAGGCGTCCCTTCGGCTCGCAAAACGAACCCTGTCACTCTTTACCCTCATAGAACCTTCTCTGGGTCGGCAGGACCCAGAGGGTATCAATATTCAGCTACTGCAGGCACAACAAGACCACCCGAAACCCAAAGACCATCCTCGCAGTGTTCCATAAGGGGTTGCTAGAAGGAGTACAGAACCCTAAACCCTAACCCTAAACCCTAAACCCTAAACCCTAGGGTAAGCCTAAACCCCTAAAGTTCAACCGCCGCTACTATAGTGGGAGAAAACCAAGCCCTGGGCCTCCAACTCTGAATTGCTAAATCCGAACATATCAGGGTTTAGGGTTTAGGGTAGGGGTTTAGGGATTAGGGTTTAGGGTTTAGGGTAGCTCAGCGCCTGTGAACCCTACACCCCACAGCCCTTCACTCAGTAGATCTCTAAAGCACGACCTCAACCCCGGTTTAGGGTCTATAATAGGGCTAAGGCTAAGGGTTCATGGTTCGAAACCCTAATCTGTAGACCCTAAGCCCTAAACCCTCAGCCCAAACCCTGCAACCAAAACCCCCAACCTTGCCTCCAAATGCAGTGACCAACTAGCGAGACGCGCATCTTGCTGCAGAATCTGCCTCACCTCCTGGACCATACCTGAGTCTAAGCTTTTGTTATTCAGGACCCCAGAAGCACCCACACACAAACCATATGCCTGGGATGTCACATAACCCCTTTGTAAATAAACCAATCAGGTAGGCGTCTCCCATCCAAAAGCTTATGTTCGGGAGCCTCTTTGGCTCCAGAGTTGTGGCCACTCTAAAAATTCACGGTTTATATGAGGTTTCTGTGCATGCAAAAGATTCTTGAGGGTCTTAAAAGGGCTTAAATGCCTTTGGGTTTTGGTTTCAATTTCGTTTGGGTTTCGGGTTTTCAAGGTCTAAGACCCCTGTGCTAGGGTCACACTTCATGGTTATAAGGCTTTGTAGGCCTGCACCCGCTGTATAATTCGGGCACGGCACTCTCGGGGCCACAGACGAAGACCGTGACTGGCCCGTCAGTGGCACAGCTCTTGCCGAGCTCGGCCTCGGAAACCAATGTGGGAGTTTCCGAACAAAGGGGTACCTTATTTTGGGGGGTCCTTACAATAAGGATCCTACTATTTAATTAGGGTCCCCTATTTTTGGAAACCCCATGTTATGGCTCTGCAATTTCTGTTTGGGGCTCACATCACCGCTGCGAAGCTCCTACGAAGGGACATTTACACAAATCCATGTAAATATAGGGTTAGACAAATAAGAGCAAAACTAAACACACAATTAACTAAACAAGTAATAACAATGAGTAAAACAATAAATGCATACATATAGATGAATAGGTAGATAGTTTGATAGATAGATAGATAG